>KE372924.1:438807-470141 GCA_000418225.1 Zizania latifolia
GAAAGGTTATGATTTATTAGATGGTCGTTTATGGTAGATATTCAACTTCATCAATTATATAGTAGGGTAGATATAGGGGTTGAGATTTCACATAAAGGGCTAGGATTAACCAGATGAGTGAGTAAGTGGATTCAATGGCTGAGATTAACCAGATGAGTGAGTAAGTGGACACTCAACTTCGCTAATTATATAGTAGGGTAGATGTAGATACATATAGTGGTATTTATGTTCTAACCACAGTAAGGCCTCATTGCATGCAAATATCCGAACAGCCAGGTTGAAGTAATCAGTATCCATTGGCTTTTTTTATCTAATATGTCTTTAATTTTCTTGAGAGATAGAGAAATAAGATAAAGCTTGGTGCTCTGAATCCATTCTTTCCTATTAAATGATTAATTTTCTGGTTGAAGTAAGCTCATAGGTGATCAAGTTTTGCCACACGTACATATACTATGGGAGCGTTTGGTTCCATTGACTAAAGTTTAGTCCGTGTCACATCGGATGTCTGGACATCAATTTGAAGGACTAAACGTGAACTAATTATAAAAATAATTGCACAATCAGAGGATTATTCGCGAGACGAATCTATTAAGCCTAATTAATCCATGATTAGCAAATGTTTACTGTAGCATCACATTGTCAAATCATGGCATAATTAGGCTCATTAGATTCGTCTTGCAAATAATCCACCGATTATGAATGGGTTTTATAAATAGTCTATATCTAATACTCCAAAATAGTATCTAAACATTCGATGTGACAGGGACTAAAGTTTAGTCCCTGTAACCAAACGGGGCCTATATTAAATGGAAATTACTTACTCTAAATATTCGACATTATCTATCGACATGATATATGCACGTAATGCATACATCAGTTGTTCTGTGGTTGACGATATTATTCTAGTGAAAAGAACACATGGAGGTACATCTGATTTAATTTCATTTGATCTGTATGATGATTCAGGTACCTTAAACAGAGTATCGATAATTTCAACATCACTTGTACTCTCTCTATCTCATATTATGGTTCTTAATATCCTTTCTTTTCTTTTTATTTAATCTTGAGTCCCACAAGATAATAGGTAGCTTAAACCTAAAATTCGTTATATCACTTATACAATTAATTAAATGCTCTTCATCCCTTATACAATGAATATATGCACTTAGGACATGTATTGTAAGAAAATAATATAATTAGTAAATACAGGACATGTTTAAATTTCTATACTTCATTCTATATAGATATACTTATTTCGCAATTTATTTGCATGTCACCATGTAAAATACATTCCATATCATTTCTATTTAACCATGCGCTGTTTTATCCACAAAAACTTTTTTCCTCGGTAATGATTTTAAATATTTAATAATCTTACCGTCTTCTTTGGTGCACATATAATCTATAACAAATAATTTTTTTCAATAAATAAATAATATATGAGCAAAACAAAAGAAGAGGCAACAAGATAAGAAGCCGAAATACTTACCTTGGGGCATAACTTGATCTATGTTTGACTTCTTTGGTTTGTTATGTTATGATATCCTAATCATAGCATGCATGTCATTTTATTCGTTCTGTTCCATCATCTGTACGAATGAGATTTAAAAAGGCACAAATTGTTCAGCTTGAAGCACCTCAAACAGTTAAAAATTTTGCTATCTAAAACAACAGTATGATTGATAGAGTAGAAAATTTTTGGGATTTGAGAGGACGGGAAGCAAAATCGGCCCTTTACCTTGTCCTGCATATGCTTCAAGTCATCGTTGGTGCTCCTTGAGCTCTGCAGCTGGGTTCTGTACTCCCCAATTTGTTGTTTTTTGGTTTAATTCACCACAGGAAACATGGAGCAACAGTAAAAAGTTAATCACCACAAATTTTGCAATCAAGATTTAGAGAAATTTCATCCATCAGCAAGGGGCAAGGGAGATAGAGGGGTCTGGTCACCTTAAGAGTTGCGCGTTTTCCAGTCATAAACTCACACCGCCCTGCTGCTACACCTACTGGCAAGGGAGCAAATACATATCAGTACATGATAAATTGAACCAAATCAACTGGAATCGGGGGGAGAGAGAGAGCGCGCAGATCTCGCCGGTGGTATCATCTCCGCGTGCGCCCTCGTACTCGCCCTGTTCTTGATCTCTCCCTCCACGCGCTGCTGAGTGCTCGTGTCCAGCCCGTCTCGGTACCATCGGCGGGAGAGAGAGCGTGTGCAAATCTCGCCAATGGTATCACCTCCGCGTGCGCCCACATCCTCGCCCAGTTCGTGATCTCTCCTTCCACACGCAGCTGAGTATTCGTGTCTAGCCCGTCTTGGCTACAAGCAGACCAAGTAAGCAGATCGTCTGTTCCTCCCTTTTACAGTTATGCTTGCTTATATTGATTGATCTGTTAGTTACCAGGAATTGCGGAGAAGTGGAGTCCGCTAGAGAGGCCGGAGGTGGCGCACTACGTGGACCTGCGGTGGAGGTTGGCCGTGCCGCGCCATCGCAGCGGCTTAATATACGCGTGAGTCCGTTGCATGTAATCTCTCCGTTCCCTGATTCCCGAATTTATTTGAAACAGTTCCGCAAGCACAAAGATTAACTGAAGGTAAAAATCAAAGCTCCATATTTTATTCTTTTTGTTTTTCATTTTGAATATCAGCAATGCACAAAAATAAAAATGAATGCATTATGATACAAATGAAAAAGCAAACTTTCCCTCAAAACAAACCCATTGAATGAACAATGCCCAATTCTCCTTGAAGAAAAGCAAAGCGAGAAGAATCCAAAGATTTAGTGAAAATGTCTACCAATTATAACTCAGTGTCAACAAAAAGAAGCACAACATCACTTTTCTCCGTATGATCTCTAAGAAAATGATATCGAATATCAATATGCTTTGTTCTAGAATATTGCACTGGGTTCTTAGCAATATTTATAGTACTTGTGTAATCACAATAAAGTGGAACACGATCACAGTTCATCTTAAAATCCTTGAATGTAGAAATAAGCCAAAGAACTTATAAACAACAACTAGCAATATCAACATATTTAGATTCGGTAGTGGATTGTACAACTGATGATTATTTTCTAGAAGACTAAGTGATGTACCCAAGAAATGACATGTACCGCTAGTACTCTTTCTATCAATTCTACGACCTTCAAAATCAATATCAGAAAAAGCTCTTAAACTAACACTTGAGGAAGTAGAGTACCATATGCCAAATTCTTGAGTAAACTTGAGATACCTGAGTATATGCTTGACAGCTTGATAATGTGAAGCACGAGGAGAAGCTTGAAATCGAGCGCACAGACAAACAGAAAATTGAATGTTCGGCCTCGATGCAGTGAGATAGAAAAGTGAGCCGATTATGTTGCGATATTCTTTTTGATCAACAGACTCACCATCCTCGTCAGGATCCAAAGTAGAAGCGCTCCCATCGTTGTAGAAATCGGCTTGCAATTTTCTATTTCAAAGCACCGAAGAAGATCCTTGGTGTACTTACTCTAATGAATAAAAGTGCCATCTTTTGTTTGCTTAATTTGTAGTCCTAAAAAGTACGTTAATTCACCCATCATAATCATCTCAAACTCTCTACACATAGTCTCAGAAAACTTGAAAACCAATGAGTGACATGAACAACCAAAGATAATATCATCCACTTAAATCTGTACATAAAGTTGATCATCACCTTGCTCGAAAAGAAACAAAGTTTTGTCTACTTTTCCCATAGAGAAACCTTTTTCAAGCAAAAAAGTTTTCAACCTATGATACCATACTCTAGGCGCTTGTTTCAAACCATATAAAACTTTAGACAACTTGAAAACAAGATTCGAGAACTTTGGATTTTCAAAACTAGGTGGTTGCTTAACATAAACTTCCTCATTGATGAAACCATTAAGAAAAGCACTTTTAGCATCCATTTGATACAATCTAAAACCTTTAGATATAGCAAAAGCTAAAAGAAGTCTTATGGCTTCAATTCTAGCAACAGGAGCAAAAGTTTCATCAAAATCCAAACCTTTCACCTGAGTGAATCCTTGAGGAACAAGCATAGCTTTGTTTCTAATAATTAAACCATCCTCATTCTGTTTATTTCAAAAAAACCATTTAGTTCCAATAATGTTATGCCCTTGAGGAGGTTCAACCAAATTCCAGACTTTATTGCGTTCAAAGTTTTCAAGTTCTTCACGCATGGCATTGATTCAGGATTCATCAGTTAGAGCATGAGAAATATTGTTGGGTTAAAAAGAAGCAACAAAAGCTAAATGAGCATGAGAGTCAGGAGAAGTAAACTTAGAATGAGTGACACGTTCATAGAAATTACCAATTATTTGTTCAGGAGGATGTTGCCGTTGAATGTGCAAAGGAGCAGAAACATCTTAAGAAGTGTCTTGTACACCATCTTCAAGGGACAAAGTGATCTCTCGAGGAACATTCGAAGTTACAGAAACTTCATCTCCTTGTGGTCGGTATTGCTCCTCGACAGCCTTTGAGTGCTGGTTGAACCGGACCCGGACGTTGGTCTGACCGCCAACTGTATCAACGTCTTTGTCATCACTTTCTTCGATAAAGATGCTCTCATCCTCCCCCTAAACTTGTGCATCTATACTTGTAACATCAGGTCTAGTACTAGGACTAGCCTCATCAAAAGTGACTTCACAAGTCTCCATAATCTTGTTAGTTTCTAGCACAAGTACACGGTAGCCACGAGTATGAACAGGGTAACCAAGAAAAATGCCATCTTAAGATCTTGCTTCAAATTTATCTAAATTTCTAGATTTCAACACAAAACATTTGCACCCAGAAACTCTCAAGTGAGAAACACTAGGTCTATATCCAAAACAAAGCTCATAAGAAGTTTTGTGCAGCTTTGATCGTAAGAAAACTCTGTTTGAAATATAGCAAGCTGTAGAAATTGCTTCGGCCCAAAACTTCCTAGGAGTTTGATGTTCATCAAGCATAATCCTAGCCATCTCAACCAAAGTTCTATTCTTTCTTTCAATAACACCATTCTGTTGTAGAACTCTTAGTGAGAAAAACTGATGTTTAATCCCTTTTTCAGCACAAAAGTACTTAAAAGATGAATTCTTAAATTCAGTGCCATTGTTAGTTCTAATTGCTCTAAGTGCTCCTGGGAGTTTAATAAAAAGTCTAAGAACAAAGTTTCAAAAAAGACTAAAAGCTTCATCATTAGGTGCTATAAAGAAAACCCAAGAGTATCGAGAGAAATTATCAACAATGACAAGAACATACCATTTTCCCCCAACAGATTGAACTCTCGCTGGTCCAACAGTATCCATGTGTAAAAGTTAACCAGGTGCATTTGTCATAACCAAAGTAATTGGAGCATGTGAGCTAGAAACCATTTTGGCATGACAACAAGAAGAGCAAACCAAATAACAAATACCTTTAAGTTTTGGCAAGCCACGAATAAGATCCAAGCCACTAACATGACTGAGATGATCAAAACCAATATGGCCAAGTCTATGATGCCAGAAGAACAAATCTTTAGAATCATTGGCAACTAGACATTTAATCTTAGAAGATGAAGGTGAATCAAAATCAACTTTAAAAACTCTTTCAAAACATGAAATCTCAAACACAAGATCACTGGAGGCATCAAGAACTTTATAACCAGATTTTTTAAAGCACACCTCAAGATCCTCATCAATCATTTGTGATATAGAAAGAAAGTTGTATTTTAGATTGTCAACAAGAGCTATATCTTTGAACATAAATCTATCACTTACCTTGACTGTACCTTTTGCAATAATGGCACTAGTAGAAGCATCTCCAAAAGTCACTGATTCAGACCAAGATGCACGTGTAAGGAAAGAGAACCAATTTTTGTCACCAGACATATAACGTGAACATCCGGAGTCTACTAGCCATATATTCTCCTTCCTCGCTCTCGAGGCATACACAAGAGAAGATATCGAGGTCTCACTATTAGGGTTAGATAAAAGAAATTTAGAAATCCAGTACTAAGACACCTGACCAGAAACACCAGCAAACAAAAATGCTTGAGCAAAACTAGTGTCACTTTTGTCTCTTACCAAAATAGGACGTTGTCGATCAAACCATTGATTAACCCGAGGTCCGACCACTGGCTGAGGTTGGCTCAACCACTTTAAATGTTGTGGCCCGACTGCTCTATTAGTTTTCACAAATGACTGTTGCCACTTATGTTTAACAAATGATTTTTCCCTGTTCTTTTTCTGTTGTCTTGCAAAGCTAAAACAGAATTGAACCAAGTGTCCATCTTTTCTACAATGTGTACAATTATACTTCACATGTTTAGTTGTTTTAGATGCAGGAGCAATTGCACTTGATGTTGCTAAGTTTGACAAGGTTCTAACAGATGTAAAAAATGTTTGCTTTGGTTCTAGTTTAACTTCAATCTTACCTCTTTGAATAACCTTGATTGCAGTAGGTTAATGAGAAATAAAATAAGTACGAGCATAAAAACCTAGAGTCCTCTATGATTTGTGCTTACTTTAAATATATCCAATAATATGTTGAGGTTCTTTTTACCAGTTGAAAAGCATTGCAAGGATCTTTATAAATAATCAACTTCTTTTTTCAAAGCAACATAATGTTTACAAACATCAGCAATGCTCTTTTGTTTGTGACAATTTGAACAAGACAACGTCTCATGAGTGAGCAAGTTATTTTGCAAAAGTTTAACTCTACAATAAGCATCTTTCAATTTCAATTTCAATTCAAACAGTGAACAGTTAGAACGAGAAGTTGAATCATGTTTCACAATGGTTGAGCTCTTCATATTCTTAAGTTGTTTAAATTTGCTACAATACAAAGCATTTACCAAAGAACTAGCATATAAAGTAACTTTTATCTTTTTCAAATAATTCTTGATAACAAACAGTTCATTAACAACTCGAGAAAGCATGGTAGTATTAATAACAAAGCAAGATTCATTCTTGATAATTTTATCATTGAGCTTATGAAGAGTGGAAGCATGAACATCTCTTAAAGCAATAATTTCATATTACAAAGCATCACATGATTTGCATGAATTATCATCAGGAATAAAGGACTTAAGCCTATCAATTTCAGAATTGAGTGATTCAATAACAAGTTCATGTTTCTTAGCTTTCTTATTGCTTTTTCTCAATTTGTTATCAAGACGAACAACAGCATGAGCTAAATCATCATAAGTAGGTTTTACCTTATTTTCATCACTGAAGAGTTCATTCTCGCTCGAGCCTACTATATCATGTGCTATGAGATATATTCTAGTGAGATCATTCTTTTTGTCTTTGCCTTTATCTTCACTTCCATCACTTATTGATTTCACATCACTCATATCAACTTGATCGAGGACGGCAAGGACTCAATGTACCATCTTCTTGTAGTTGCGGTTCTTTATCTTTTCTTCTTTGAATGGACGCTTACTGTCTTCCTTGTCTTCTTTTGATAATTTTTTCAGCTTGAGACAGTTAGCACGAATATAATGGCCTCTCCACATTCAAAGCATCGAATAGGACTGACTCTTCTTCTATTTCTTATTTTGTTTAATGCTTTAGTAACTTTCATAGAAAGCAAAGCCAAATCCTCCTCTACAAACTGCTCAAATTGTTCATCAGACAGGGCATTTAAAGCTAATAAAGAAACACTTGAAGATGATACAAAAGAAGAAAACTTATTAGAAGGCGAAGAAATCAAAGCCATTGACTTGAGAGAAATCTTGCGTGAAAATACATTCAATTCATGATTTTTCAATTTTGAATAAAGAGTATCCAAAGTGAGAGTAGTTATGTCTACCGACTCTTGAATTGAAGTAACTTTTATCTCCTAAACTGATATATCAAGCCCACTAAGTAAATGTCTAGCAATTTTAGAATCAGAATAATTAGCAGCATAAGAAGAATCAACTGAATGAAGATTGCTAAGAATTTTGTTAAAGCAAGCAAAATACTCATCCAAGGTCTCACTGGGTTTCATCTCAAATTTCATGTACTCTTTCTTGTACACGTCTTTATGTACTTCCTAGATTGTGGATAAGCCTTGATGATAGGCACAAAGAGCATTCCACATCTCATGCACAGAAAGAAAATTAGAAATACGATCAAAATCAGAACGCCCAACACCATTGATAATTAAGTTTCAAGCTTTGTAATTTGCTTTGAAAGCAGTCTTATTAGTGTCATTAACTTGATCATTATAAGGTGGATCATATGGTTTAGAAATCTTTTCCCATGTGTCAAAACCCTGTGACACGATATAAGCCTCCATCTTTGTTTTCCAAAACTGAAAATCAATTCCATCAAAAATATAAGGCTTAGATGAAAACCTCTCGGATGCCATGGTGATTGTTTAGATCGAATAAGATCAAAACAAAACAGTAACCAAGCTCTGATACCAATTGTAAGATCAAAATACACTAACCACGGCAACCAGAGGGGGTGAATGGTTGTAGTACCCCAAAAATAATACCAAAAACAAAATCAGAAAGCTAATTCTTGATCAATCAGCAAAATCTCCGATCAGACTGAAATTCCCGAGGACTCAGGAAATTTTCAGAGGAGTTTCCGAGACCAGTTCTAAAATTTTTCGAGGAGTTCTCGAATTTCCCGAGGGCTTTTCAAGGCTTCTCGAGGGCTGGAAACAGCTAGATCAAGGGATGTAAAAATGAGCGTAACTTTAAAACCATAACTCGGATTGGCCTGAAATTTTAAAACAACAAACTAGACTTCAATATGAAACTTTTCCAAATGGTTTCACTCAAATCTAAGTTTCCAATCAAAAGTTATGATTCTCAGGAATTGCAGCAGCGTAAAAACAGAACAGATCCAATCCAAAAATTAAAACCTTAATTACTCCTAAAATACGAGGAATTAACCAATGAAACTTTGCATACCTCTCTCTTAATGTTCTAGCAAGCTTTTGGATGAATCAATTCAAATTAAATCGCAAGTAAAAGCAAAATCACAAGATAAGACAAAACGATGCAAACCGATGAACATTAAGAAGAAAGAACGTGATACCATACTCTTTGATACTTAAAGATTAATCTTTATTACATAAGAGTATTTACAAGGTGTATCCAAAGCATCCCTTACCAAATCACGAACGAAGCCCCAATGGAGAGCAAAAAGCTAAACCCTAATTTTTCTCTTCTTCTTCGGTGTACCTCTGTTTTGCTCTCCTCTCTAGTCTATTTATAATCCCTCATGGCTGTCACCATGAGTCACAAAATTAATAACTTTTGGAATCCTAATCCAACTAGAAATCCATATCTCTTACAAATCCTCAAATCCAAACTCCTTCTGAGTT
The DNA here is from genome assembly GCA_000418225.1 of Zizania latifolia. Classification (NCBI taxonomy): domain Eukaryota; kingdom Viridiplantae; phylum Streptophyta; class Magnoliopsida; order Poales; family Poaceae; genus Zizania; species Zizania latifolia. The sequence goes on from KE372924.1 coordinate 448,093, forward strand.
TTTCTCTCTTTCCATATCTGCATACATCCCGCGTATGCCATATAGAAACCTCGCATTCTTTTCATATTCGCACGCATCCCATGTACGCCATATGGAAACATCATCTTCACGTACAACATCCTCTAGCCCGAGCGTCCCACATGACATCCTTGATCATTCTGAACCTCAGCTCCTCCTCGAGCATAGCTCCGATCCCGTCATCGACCATGACTCACCCTTAAACAATGCTTGCACATGAACAAATCAAAAAACCATTTTTTCCGAGCATAAGTTCTTTCTAACTTGACTCAATCAGTCCAATTAATCACTAACATAGTATATTTATTGAACAAATAAATTAAGCATATGATCCGACTCGAACATCAAAAATCTGAGTGATCAAAAATCTCGATGCTGAAATTCTCGGGTGCTGAATTCTCTCGATGGCTGAATTTCCTCAAGTACTAAATGTTGAGTGCCCGACAAGAGTGCTCGACAACCTGACCAAAGTGCTCGACCATTTAAACCATTCAAAACCAATTGGTTTAATACATATCAACATCAAATCAATTTGTTTATCACTTATAAATAATCATACACATGATCTCACACCCTAAGGGTGTACTCTGGTAATGCCCCTTCCCACAAATTAGTTTTCATTAACACAAACCAAATCCCAAGACTATGCTAGGGCAACTATCAGGGCACGCGCCTATGACTGTGGGCATGGCTGTTCGAACAGATTGTACTTCAGCTGAAGGTGTACACTTTACCCTTACGATATGAGCTTACTCCTACTACCCCGGTAGTAGAGGAGGTTCATGATAAGGCATTTCCATAGCAAACCCAGAAAAGCTGTACTGTCACATAAACGAGCCAGACCTAGACATCTCGTCAACGGGTTTCTGACCAAGGAATATCAGGTAGCCCCTTGGATTCTTTTCCCCTGAAATCCCGTGGGTGTTCTCACTACACCATCGCACACTTTTGCCATCAGCAACTACAGTCGACAAAAACCCTCTATGGTGGCAGAAAAAGTGTCGGTAAAGGCTTTGCCGATAGTTAGCAAAACAGTCATGCTAGATGCAATCAGGGAAGGTTTCACCGACACTTGTACCCTATGCCGATAGTTAGGCTGTAGCCATATTCAGAACCCTTTGCTGACAGTTATTGCCTATGCTGACATTAAATCTTTCCCAATAGTTGGACCTATGCCGACAGTTTTTTTATTGCTGAACCATAGACAAGGAAAAACCCAAAACCAGACCTATGCCAACAGTTTTATTATTCTAGAACCATAGACAAGTAAAAAAATACCATTCAAATAAAGCAGTAAACTGATGCAAATTTAACCACAAACAGAGTTTATACACAAGATTCATACATATATGTTCATACGCAATATTCATACACATACATACAATCAGGTTCAAAAGTTTTCACAAAAGATTCACACAAATATATTTCTATTCAATTCTTTCATATATTCACATTATATATATATTGGGCATCACATAGTTGTATATAAAAGTTTACACAAATAATATAGATGATGCGTAGTCGTAGAAAGGTTCACACAAATATTAATCACATTAAGGCTGCACAAAAGATTGCCCCTCCAAAACACTACTTGAGTTAGACGTCATAGCTGTCCAAAAGTATTGCCCCTCCAAAACACTACTTAAGTCAAATGCTGCCCAAAAGTTTTGCCTCACACACCATGTCAATTTACCTATAAGGAAAAGAAAAGATTATTTTCATGGCTGCACATATGTTTCAAGACCTCTAGCAGTGTTGTTTCATTAACTTATAGATTCAAGTAAATTTACCTTAAAGTTGAGATGGCCTTGTTCCGTAACCTGTAACTTTAGACTTCCTCACTGACTTATCATCTTTCATCTGCAACAAATTATGATTAATTCATTAGTAGGTGGTACATCATCACTTCAAGATAAATATAGAGGTAGGGTGGTCAATTACTCTATCGTGTGGCCATGCGATGCATTTCCCACAAGCATCACCAATTGTCACCACAGCTCCATATGGACGAGGCAATATACTATTTCTTGCCAATACATGATTGACAACCACTTCACAATACTGAGAACCAAGACGAGTAACCCCCACGACAGCACTTGGGTTTGTTCTTTGGATAGTTGCCTTAGCCATAGGAGCTTCATAAGGTCTCACCACACTATATAAAATAGCATCCTTACCACCCTACAAATAGAGTGTATCTTAGAAAGGCATCAAACAGTAGGTTTTATGCATTTACTTCATGATATGAGAATTTTATTTGTTAAGAGTTACCACTTCATAGTGCTCATCCAGGCAGGCCACTCGCATGAAAGTGGTTTCATAATCACTCAAGTGCTCCTCTTCTATATCATGCCCCACATATGATCCAACATCATCTTCCATATCATCTTCATCATCATTGTTTTGTCTAGTCTTTGGATTCTAAATCAAAGCATAAGCATTGTATACATCAAAGAAAAATTGTTGCAAAAAAATAAAAATACAAACAGCTCAAAAAAGGGAAAAGATTACCTCATTTTGTTCATTGTTAGATACATGTGGAGTGCTGTTACAATTTTGAGAAGATAATTGCTGCTGAATCAATTTATCCATTTGTTGCTGCAAGCAGTCTAAATGACTTTCTAACATTTTAACTTTTTTATCAGCTCGTCGACGAGCTTAAATTTCTATTTGAAGTCTTGTAGATGTGTATTTTTTGCCCCGGGCATTTCCAAGTCAGCTGCAGTTGGTCCCAAACCTACAACACGGACATATCCATTTCTCTCTGGTCCACATACATAAGAATAAGCATCACCTTCTTGGATACTCTTCTCTTTCAATTCAGGATGATCTCTAACTGCATCTTTAAGTGCAATCTGGATTGATTAAATGGATTAGGACACAATGTCATGTGAAGATTAAAGAATGATTGAGGATACTCAACTTACAATTGTTTTTTCCGATCCTATTTGAGGTAGTCTAGTCTTATGTGTGTGCGTTTTGATAAACAGTTCATCTCTATGTGGAGGATACCCAAGCTCCTTAGTCTACATCAGTCATAAGTAAATTTATTTGAGGTATCAGTCATCAGTTTATATATATTCCTCAGTCTACAAATTCAGAACCATGGCTAATTTCAACAAGCACAAGGAACACAAGCTACATTGGTATGACTATTAGCTAGTGGTCTGTTTGCACTTATACACAACAAAAATATTTAGAACATCACTAGATTGTTTCCTGATGAGCTCATGATTTGTTTCCTGAATATGAACCTGCAATGGTCAGCTAGCTCTGCAATGGTCAAAGTATCTCATGGCCTGTGACCAATCTGAATAGCATGGCTGATGATCACTCGAAATGCATCCATGCATCTTGATTCTTCATTCAAGCCCATTTGGTTTGCAAATTGCAAGTTGTGCCTAATTAAATTAACCATATTAAAGGGCAAACAACTAGCCAGAATTAAATTTCAGAACCAAATTAAGCAGTCTGATATAAAATCCATATTTAGTACTAGGTGAACAATTTCAGAACCGTGGCTAATTTCAGCAAGCACAAGTAAACTAGTGGTCTGTCTAATTAGCTAGTGGTCTGCACATACCATTTCAGCAATGAAAAAACTACACATAATGAACTCTTTCATCACATAATGCAAGAAGTTCATTATATTCCATTTCTTCGTCATATGTCTTTTGAAACATTTTCTTCAAGTCTGATTTAAACTCCTTCCATTTTGAAGCTGCTGTCTTCATAAACCATGTGAAAATATCTCGGTCTATATCCCAATATAGCTGTACCACATATAAATTCAGTGCTAAAAACAGTACTAAGTATTCTTGCACAGGTACTTAAAAGTGCAGACTATGGATGATTGAATGACACATACTTTTACCACTACCTTGCTGCTATGACTTATTTGGTGCAAAGCTTTTTGTGGTGATAAGTGATAGCTAATAGATGGTATTTTTTTATTTGTGCTATAAAGTAACTTAATATTGGTAATGACTCATGAGTGTCACACTGTCACAGTAATATGGCCATTACACTTGAGATATTGCTATTCATTCATCCTGAAAACTCTTTGGATAAATAGCTTGATTTTTTATGCTTCCAATCAATAAAGTAATTATCAGATTATTAATCACTTATGTGTTTATGTTTGTAACAATAGTCATATTCAAGATAATTGACAAGCAATAATCCATAACCACAATACTTAAAAGCTGAGAGGCATACAAGACAGACAAACTTAAGAGTCATGACAACACTTGCTGTCTAATTGAAGTCTTGCCATGTCATCATAAGGCGATAAAAGTGGCATCATAAAATTCAGTGCTAAACACGTGATTTAAACATTGCTTGATCTCAAGTACAGTATAAAAACAGGCAAATTGACAACAAGTTTTAAGTACTTGTGCATTTGTCCACAACTTGTACTTTTGTTGTGCATCAACCTTCCTCCAATCATCATGTGCCAATAGGAAACCCTTTGTTCTAACAAGTGCTCCAATAAAGTTATCAAATTTAGTGCTTGATGGTCCACAGGGTTGACCACGCTCACTGATTTGGAGTTTCAGTTTTGGTTTATTTTGCCTTGCAAATATATCAGCCTTTTTAGTAGGTCCTCTAACTTTCTTCCTTTCCTGTAGAACAAAAGTATCTTCATTGGACTACTGATCAGGATTTGTACTCCTATCGTGCATGTCAACTTGTGCATCTTTATTGGGTTCTTGTTCAGAATTTGTAATTCCAACCCGTAGATCATCATGTGCTGCACTAACTCTTCATCTCGATCATAAGTTATGTCCAATTGTAGCTTTAGTTCCCTAAGCACGAGTATGATCCTTTACCTAAGATTATGTGCAATATACATTGTCAAAAATAAGAACTCAATGTAAGGACTGATTTATGTGCTACAAAGAGGAATAGATGACCTTTTTCCTTTTCTTTTGTTGCTATGATGAGTTAACTTCTTGTGCAACTGATGGAATATTCAGAGATTGCATGAACTTCTCATTTCTCAAGATGTTTGCATTCCTCTCTTTTTCATACTCGGTTAGCTCTCTGCTTTTTCTTTTTCCTTCCACAGTGGCCATCTTTCCTCCTGAAAATTTCATAGATCAATCAAGCACGTTAGTAACATAGCAGCACCAAATAGTTACAAATGTACTAGCATACATTCAAGTCATCAAATGATAGCAACATAGCAACAAAAATTTAGAAGTTTTGAGTCTTACTTCCTCTTTTTTTCTGCAACAATGACCCCATCTATATCTGTCCTTACATGGACACCTCTCAGGAAAACATTGACATCAAAATTTCCATGAATATTAGGTGTCAAGTTGCGTATTACATTCTCAGGCATCATATTTCCATTTTCTACTTCAGCCATATCATAGAGGCCTCGAGATTTTGACTGGACAACAGCAGACCATTCTTTATCTATAGGGTCATCGACGTAATAAACTTGTATGGCTTGCGATGCTAAAATAAAAGGTTCAACCAATAATCTTTCTCCTGTATTGAATAAATGCTTAAAATTAACAGTTGTGACTTCAAACTGATCAGTTTTCACCCATCTGTCTTGTATGCGGTTGTCAACCCAATCGCATCTAAAGAGCACTATATTTCCTTTATTGCGATAGTTTAGCTCAATGATTTCTTTAATGATACCGTAATATGTCTTGTTTCATACTACTTGGTTCACATTTCCATTCTCAAAGCAAGAGGTTTGGGCAACTATAGCTACTCCACTACTTTGAACCAATCTGCCTTCATCATTGGATTTTGTATAAAAAAATGAACCCATTTATGGTATAACTATTGTACTTTGTAGCAAGCATGAAAGGCTCATTGGCCAAATTTTGTATCTCTTCTAGTACTTCTACACCATTTTCTACCAACCCTTCCACCTATAATTATACAAAGTTATGGTAAATTAAACTATATTTACTTCTGATAACATCAGTTCAAAACTAAATTAACTAGTCATTTTTTAACTTACATGCTTTCTAAACCACTCATGGAACATTTCATGATGAATATGACTTATTTCTCGTTGATTGCGATGAATAGTTCAGGAAAGGTACTCAATATGCTTGCTGCAAATGTTTGTCAAGTTGAACCCTTAACATAGTTAGACAAGACATATCTATGTGCTTGAAGCTAAGTCTTGTAGTCTAATGATATGGTGCACTTGCCAGTCAAAGCTCGTCCAATGCTTCCGAAGAATGGAACTGTATTGGATTCATCAATATCTAGCATTTCACTTTTTGTTACCTGCCTAGTAAATCTAGTCTCGTAGCCTTGTAAAAATTGAGAGCAAAAAGTAAGACTCTCATTAAATTTATAGCCCTCACAAATTGATCCCTCCGAATGACTCCTAGTATGAACATAGCCTTTGCACCTCATCAAAAATCTATGAAGGAATGTACATGATTAAAATCTATTGGCAATAGGTAAGTTTCATTTGTACTGAAAGTAGTTTTAGAATACCTCTCTATTGACCACATGCTACGGTATTGCACAGGACCAGCAATTCTTGCTTGAGCAGGAAGATGGACCATTAAGTGTACCATGATATCAAAAAAGGCTGGCAGAAATATAGTCTCAAGAATACTTAGTGTCTCAGCTATTTTAGTTTCTAATTTTTGCATATCACTACACGAACAGTAGGTGAGTAAATCTGCTTGAAGAAATTGCTCACACGAATTAGCGTATAACTAATTTGTGTTGGCAATATCTTTCGAACAGCAAGTGGAAGTAATCCTGTAACAAAATGTGGTTGACATGGCTCTTTTGTCCAAATATCTTCTTCTCATCAACATGCACATTACAACTTATATCAGATGCATAACCATTGAGGAACTTCACTCCCTTCAATATTTGGTAAAATAACTTCTTCTCTTCATGGCTCAATGTATAAAGCGCTGCTGGTAAATAAAATATGTCATCTACTTTGATGGGACGAAGGGTACTTCTAATGCCAAGATTTTGCATGTCTAAGCGAGCATTTAAATTATCTTTTGATTTCCCATCTGCATCTAAAAGTGTGTTCAAAATGCTATCACATACATTCTTTTCAATGTGCATAATATCAAAATTATGACGAAGCAAAAGGTCTTTTCAATACGGCAACTTAAACCAAATAGATTGCCTTTTCCAAACAGTCGGTGGCATATTGGCATCCTTGCATGGTTGCTTCATTGGCTTCTTGGTTATTGGGTCCTTCCCAAAAATTGTGCCTATGTTCTCTGTTAGGTTAAATATTTGCTCTCCAGTAAGAGGTATAGGTGCAGTCCTATGCTTCACAGTACCATCAAATGAATTTGCATTAAACCTGAATATGTGATCAGCATCTAAGAAGCTACGATGGCACATGTAGACATACTTGCCCCCTTTTTAATTGTACAGCACATGTATGTGAGTGGCATTTAGGGCAACCAACTTTGCCAGAGATAACACATGCAAGCAAATAGTCCAGACCTAGATAATCAGATATGGATCCTAATATAGCAGCACGTAATTGAAAGCATTCACCCTTTGAGGCATCATATGTTCTTACACCATCCCGAAACATGTATATCATATCATCTACCAAGGGCTCAGGAATTAACAAAGAGAGGATAAAATTTGTTTGCTTCATACACTTCTAAGGTGGAAGGTTGTATGGAATCAAAATGACAGGCCAAATGCTATAAGTTGAATTCATAGACCTGTAAGGGTTAAATCCATCGCTAGCTACAACAAGTCTGAGATTACGACTATCCGAGGCAAACTCTTTATGTCTAGAATCAAAATCCTTCTAGAAAGGAGCATCATCCAAATGCCTAAGCAGACCATCCTTCGTGCGTCCTTCATCATGCCACCTTGTGTCAGCTGCTGTTTTGGAGGACATAAAATACATCTGCAGCCTTTTCTTTATTGGAAAATAACGAAGCACTTTCATAGGAACTCTATGCACACATTTCCCATCAGGACTTCTCTTTTCTGACTTCTATCTTGAAGTTTTGCCTATTGGACATACATCTAACTTTTCATGATTTTTCCAAAACAGTATGCAATCATTTTCACATGCATGAATTTTGGTGTACCCGAGACCAAGACATTTTGCTATATTTTTGGCTCATTAAAGTTTTTAGGAAGAAATGATCCTTCGGGAAAAACATCCTTAAGTAACTCTAGTAGCATGTCAAAGCTTTTATTACTCCAATCCCCAAGAAATTTGATATGAAATAGTCTAACAATAAAACATAGCTTTTAGAAGTTCCTACATCCTGGGTATAGCTCCTTACTGGCATCATCTACCAACCTGAAAAAAGATTCCATATCCTCTCCGTGCTGCTCTTTGTTCCCTTCTAAATCACCCATGTCATCTAGCCCACCCGCTAAATCTCTAATTAAATCAGAAATATCATCCTCTTTAGTTGACATCTCCACTTGCACACTGTTAGATTGTGTGCTATTTGCAAAAAAACTAGAGCTTGGCTCTCCATGATTCACCCATGTTATGTACCCCTCGGTAAACCCATCACATATCAAGTGCTCACGTACAACATCACTCACTCTCCAACATGAATTCTTACATATCTTGCAAGGGCATAATATTGTGCTTCCTTTGGCAGAATTATTGAAAGCAAACTCTAAAAACATGTCCACTCCTTTTCTATATTGATCAGTTTGCCTATATATCATTAATTATTAATATATTAGACTAAACACAACCAAGACACTTGCAAATAATATTGAATTAAAAGTTTATAATATACCTAGGTTGATTCATCCATCCTTTATCCATGATGCAGCTTTAATACAGACAGTGTAAAATAGCTGAACAAATAAGACAAACACATTCACACATACCAACCATAAGCACGCAGCAGAATAACAGACATTCAAACCAGAAATAATCATGCATAAAAAAACTTCACACAAGGAAAATTTACATGGCACAAGAAAACTTACTAGTAGAATCTACGAAGAGCTGATCTTCAAGCTAAAATCTTGGATCCTTTACCCCTTATCTCAAATGACGGTCTTCTAAAATCTATTTTAATCCTACAACCAAACAAGCTACTGAAAACTCTGAAATTGTAAACTAGAAACTGATTAGGCCAAACTCTAAAGAATTCTAGAACATTTCTTTGGTAAGAACAGAGAGAGCACCTCGAGGCCCCTTTCTGCTCCCTTCTGCTGTGGTGCATGGATGGCTCCCAGGGGTGGCGCACACGTGGCGTGCTCCAGGCGGCGGGCGGGCGGAGGGTAGGAAATGGTGCACGCGTGGAGGGCACTAGAGGCGTGCGCACGTGGAAGGCTTCAGATCAGAGGCAGCGTGAGGCGGGCTTCAGCGATGTGCGCTGGGATCTAGAGGCGGCGCACGTCAGGACCTAGAGGTGGCGACCACATGAGGAAAGCTCCAGAGGAGGCGGCACACGGTGGGATCTAGAGGAGGCAGCGCCCGACAGGCTTCAGGGGCGCTCGGCGGGATCCAAATCTTGAGTAGGCGGCTCACGGTGGGCTTCAGCGACGCGCGGTGGGCTTCGCGGCACACACGGAGGGCTTCAAGGAATCGTGTGGAGGGTTCCCAAGCGACGTGTGGAGGATTCATAGGAAGCACGCTAGGGCTTCAGGAGGTGTGCGTGGAGGGACTAGAGGCATTTGGAAAAAGTCGAGGGACTAGCCGGCGGCATTAGATAGTGACAAATTTTTGTTCCACGCTTAGATAGGGACTGGACGCGCCTAAATTTTATTTTTTTCCACTCGCGACCCACCATCTTTGCTGACACTTTTCATGCTATACCGACAAACCAGCCTTTGCTATAACTATGCCGATAGTTTTTCTGTTGAATACATTAATGCCAACACATTTTTAGTTGGATAAAGATACTATTCCCGATAGATAATTCGCTAGGGAATCATCACAAAATTACCGATAGATCTTTCCACAAGGATACAGTAGATTTACCCACATATAATGTTAGAGAACGAATAGGCTACGCTAGCATAAAACAAAATTTTTTCTACCCTGTTTAACCCAGGAACCATGTGAGTAATGGAATCATGGATCGTTATCTCTAGACGCAAGACACGCTAGGGCAGCGGAAGAAGAGTTGGAGAAGCGCGTCCTCGATCAACTCCGCTCAGCTCTGTCCGATCATCGGCGATGAAGACGCAACAGTACCACGATCTCCACGCGAAGAAGACCAGCACCGTAATCGTAGCGATGCCTCTACAGTATCTACATGTACAGGGATAGGATCACCTCACGCCGGTATGCTAGTACCACACGCGAGGCTAGAGGAGATGCGGCCACAGTAGGTGCGGCCAGGCGAGAGGTGGCGGCTAGGGTTAGCGGAGGTCCAACAGCCTTTTTGCGCCTTAGCCTCTCCTCTCCTTATATAGAGCCCACTGATGAGCCTTTAATCAACATTAAAGCCGACTAGATCTAATCTGCACGTTCAGCCCGGAAGTTCTGGCAGAAGCGCGAAACTTCCAAAAATAATATTCAGTATCGAATTTATTTTGGCCCGAAAGATCCGGCCGAAGCCCAGAACTTTTGGTTCAATTCACCTCTAGTGCAGGCCCAAAAGTTTTGGTTCAACTGAAACTTCTAGTTCCTCCAGAACCCACCACTAGGGCAGGCCCGAAAGTTTTGGTCCAACCAGAACTTTCGGTTCCTCCAGAACTTGTCTCTAGGGCATATTACCATCAATCTCCTACTTGCACTAGAGTCAATACTTGAAAGCTTTAAATCCCATCCCTTTAAGCGTGTGACCCGATAGGTTCATATGTAAATGTCCACCATCCGAAAACCCTTTCTGAATTGTAAGTCAATAGCGCTACCTAGCAGCACATACTGACCCCCGAATGCATACAAAATCATATCTTCTAAACTTTGATATACTCACACACCAATCCCTTTACCACACGACATCAGTCAAGCTCAAGGTGAGATGCATGCCACCCTTATGATAGCTAGACACTTCACTCAATCAAGTAGTGGAATAATCATGATTAACTCTTTAATCATAGTGGCATGGCCATGCACTTTTCCAATCCAACTATCTCGAGGGGCCTAGAGACGTCTCTCCTGTTATTTAGGAGGGGTATATTCTATCTTGATCGCTCATATCCCAAGACATATTTTATAACATACCCGAAAGAAACCTTTATAACTACCCAGTTATGGAATAGCGTTTGGAAGCCCCCTAAGTGTGTTACTACACATTCTAGAATCAATGACGATCTCAGGTCAAAGGATTCTGCAGGTACATCATTTGAGATGATAACTGATGGCACATCAAGAATAGCAATCCCAGTAGTATCTCAAGATGAGTCTATCCAACACCATGTTCTCTAACATGTCTCCACATCACTGATTTGATATCTCCATATCTATGAAACATGATCATCAATCAGTCAGATGTGCTAATCTATAAATCATCACTGTCCCACATAATAATATGAGATTAGGGATCGTTTGAAATAACACCATGATAAAACAAAGAGTCTCACAAACAAGTCACATACTTGCTGATCAATGTAAATGATAATTATTCAAGGAAAAATATAACTAATTATCCGAAAGTACATTAGCATAGACAAGACACCTTCTCTCACATATACTAGACTAATCACGCAAGTATCTAATACCCATAGAGCTCAAGTGTGCCTCATGCTTGGGCTGCGAGAGAGGCTTCGTCAACGGATCGGTAATGTTTGAATCCGTGTGCACCTTGCATATCTTTACATCACCTCTATCTATAATCTCTCAGATGAGGTGATAGCGCCGTAGTATGTGCTTAGACTTCTGGTGCGACCTAGACTCCTTAGCTTGTGCAATGGCACCACTATTGTCACAATAGAGGTTCACTGGACTGGACATACTAGGGACAACACCCAACTCAGAAATAAATTTTCTGATCCAAACAGCCTCTTTTGCAGCTTCAGAAGCTACTATGTACTCGGCCTCCGTTGTTGAATCTACAACTATTTCTTGCTTGGAACTTTTCCAACTCACTATGCCTCCATTAAGGCAAAACACAAATCCAGACTGCGATCTCGAATCGTCCTTGTCGATTTGGAAGCTAGCGTCGGTGTAACCATTTACAACGAGCTCCTCCGCACCTCCGTAGACTAGGAACATATCTTTAGTTCTTCTCAAGTACTTGAGGATACTCTTTATCATTGTCCAGTGACATTTACTTGGGTTTGATTGGTATCTGCTCATAACACTTAGAGCATAGGAGACATCTGGACGTGTACAAAGTATGGCATACATGATGGACCCGATAGCCAAAGCATACGGGATCATACTCATCTTCTTAAGCTCATTAGGTGTCGAGAGATATTGGCTCTTGCTGAGAGTAATACCATGTGACATTGGCAAGAAACCTTTCTTGGAATCCTGCATATTGAACAATTTTAATACCTTGTCGATGTACGTGCTTTGGCTTAATCCAATTAGCCTTCTCGGCCTATCTCTATAGATCTTTATACCCAATATGTATGCTACCTCTCCAAGATCTTTCATTAAGAAACTTTTTCGCAACGAAGATTTAACAGCATTGAGAATTAGAATATCATTTCCGATCAACAATATGTCATCTACACATAAGACCATAGCTTGAGGAACGGAGCAACAAAGAGGATGAATTGCGACGTACCGAGTTGGGGCGACGACGGGGTTCTCGACTATTTTCCAGTGGAGCTCACAGAGAAGCTTGGGACACTAGGGTGGGAGGTGTTCGGGGTCATTTGGGAGCTCGAATGGGGAGGGCGTGACCTTTTGCCAGGGCTCAGGGCCGTTACTCGTGGAGAAACGGCGTGGGCTCGGTATGGCGTGATAAAGGCGGACGCGACGACGCACGGTGATGGGACAGCGATGTGCGGTGTCATGGGCACGTTGGCTGGATGATGGCCTTGATGGAATGGCGCATGGGTATAGTCAGCATGGCAGGGGGCTCAAGGACGGTGAGCTACTGCTGTGATATAGGCTGGCGCATGCGCATGGCATGGGCGAAGAGAAGGCGACGTGCGGTAGTGGCATTGCGTTATGGGCTGGTCTAGTGTATCATACGACAAACTATGTGGCCTCAACGCAAGCGCACGGTACGGCGAGGTTGGCGCAGGCGCATGGCGGACGTAGGTGCTCTCGGTGTGTGTTCATGAATGACACGGCTGCGGACGTTGGCGAGTACGGCGATGGGCGACGACGTTACATCTTCCTTGTGGGATCTAATCACTCCTTCGGTCTGGCCAGAATTCTTATTGTTTACATTGACACACCCCTCGATAACGTGACGTAAAGTTGTCCATGTGAGAACACAGGCTCTAGAAGGTAGATGACAATATTTGGGATAGTTTGGCCTTGTGCTTTATTTATGGTCATTGCAAAACTTAAGTAAATCAGGAATTATTTCCTCTTGTACTTGAAAGGATGTGCAATATCATCTGACGGAGACATAGGGATCTTAGGTATGAATACCCTTTTATTCGCATGCTGCCCACCAATAATTTTAGCATCAATTGCATTGTCTTAGAATGCTCTGACTATTAGTCTTGTTCCATTGCACAAGCCATTGTTAGGATCAAGATTGCGGAGAAGGATTATAGGATAGTTGATTTTTACTTTGAGAATATGTGAGAGGAGGCCATTTGGAGTGATCGAGTTCAGAAACTCGATGGGGTAGTTATTTCTTGAATCATCATCGATAGAGTCAAAAGTATAATAAACATTTTCCTCACCCAAAAAATTGTCAATCATCTTTGCGTTCATCTAATCTACATGCTCATTTTTTATTAAAAAGATGACACGTGTGCTCATATAAGTTGTTGATCTTGCATTTTCCTCAAGTGATGGGAAGACATCTTGGATGAGTTTGTTTATGGAATCTTTAGTGTCTATATAAGCAATCACAATATCTTCTAGCAAATTAACATAATCACTCCGATTGGCTTTTCAGTTCCATTCCCAATCCTAAGGAGGTAATCTAAAAACTATGGGTCAGATTGAGCCCTCATGTTATGTGACAATCATATCTTCCTTATGTTTTTCCATAAATAAGATCTTAGTAATGTAGCATCAGTTATCTGTGCTCTTGTCCCCGTGTTACGACTGGAAGCACTGGTCTAAAATCACCACCAAATATCATAACTTTTTCACCAAATGGCAAAGAACAATTCATAATATCTTGTAGGGACCTATCAAGGCACTCAACCGCTTGATGCTTTATCATCGCAACTTCATCCCAGATAATCAAGGATGCCCTACGAAGTAACTCTGCGGTGCCACTTTGCTTTGTGAAATTGCACATGCTATTGTCTCTAAGCTTAATTGGAATTTTGAACCTTGAGTGTGCTGTGCGTCCTCCAGGTAATATCAATGCTGCTATACTAGAAGTCACGGTTGCAATAGCTATTAATCCCTTTGATCGCACTCTAGCTAGAAGTGCCTTGTACAGGAATGTTTTACCCGTTCCTCATGGGCCATCAACGAAAAACACCCAGCTCTTGTTTTTAAACACATGATGTATTATTTCATTAAATCCATCACGTCTCTCCTTGTTAAGAGATGTATATATAGCAAGATGTTCTTGGTCTACACCTAAAAAAGTTCCTCTCTAACCTCTCTCATTATGTTATTGGAATATTCATCTAATTCACACGGAGGGATAGAAGTGTTAGCAAATTATTTGATCAATATATAAAACCAATTTAGATTTATATAGACAAGGTTTCCAATTACTTGTATCATTTAACTCTGGAAGATCAAAATTTCTGATATCCTTCCCCATCGACTGAACCAAATCTTGAATGTATCTAATCACTATTTGTTCTACTACTAATGAGTTAGAATTGTCTCGGCTAAAATCTTCAGACATTAAATCCTTGTGTTTGTTCCACAGTCCACGGATATTGGTGGTCTCGCAAAATACAAGAATAGTCGCAAATAACCTTTGTAGAGCGGATGGCACCTGAAAAGTTGCAGCCTCACTCAAGCAATCATCAAGTTTCATGTATGTCTCTATGAGCCCTCTCTTCTCGCATGCTTCTCTAATAGTAGAGTATGTGATGCCAGCCATAGTTCTTAAATCCTCATATGAGAGTACACCTCTAGCATGATTTAGAAGCACTCTTAAGAAATATCTCTCCCCTTCAGTAGGGTGTGCATACACAACTCACCTAATCTATCTTCTCTTCTGCTTTCTTCTTTGCCATGTCTTGCTACCAGTAATCCACCTGTAGTGTTCTGGGAACTCTCTGTGAGTGTCATCATAGAGAAAGATGGTTGATCGACTATATCTTGTAGATTTTTAGTCTCATCAATAATAACAGACTGCATGTTAGGCAGATGACAGTGGAGCTACAAAACAGATGGGTAGACACCAAATAGGTGGAAACTAAAAATCCTATGTATAACTTCTGGTGGTGATATGTATCTAGCATCCCTATACTGACGAATCTCATTGATTACTCCACATTTCTTAAGGGCATGGTCGACTGAGAATGATGCACGGTCATGACCTTTGTATACATATTTAAACAGATACTTAATAGCCTTGATGCTTGAGCAGGCCTCAACATCGATGTGACAGTTATATCTCATAAGCAACCAAGGATTATACGGAACCACCCACCTGTTATCTAACTCCGCACCTCTTATCTTTGCACGACGTCCATCATCTCTCCTCCTATACAAAGGATATGAATCTCTTCCTTGTTGTGTTGCTGCACAGAATTATCAAGGATATTAAAAGCGACACTCTTTATCGACCATACAAGCACACTTTCTATTTAGTACCCCACATGGTCCATGCAGCATATGCTTAACGATCAGATTGTGCAATACAGGATACTTCTCCTTGTCTGGTATCTCCGATGAAATTACTCTATCATTTCCATCTGGGTTTGTTAACTTAATGCCTGATTTCATGATCAACAGGATGTGTTCGTGTGGCAATCCTCTTTTTTGAAACTCAGTAATATGCACATATGCTACAACCTCTCCAAAATACTTTTTCTTGATCAATAAATTTTTCATGTCATGTAATTTGGCCCTATATACTCTTGAAACTAGGTCTAGTTTATCCTGTGGTTTCTAGCCAGGTTCAAGATTGGTTGTAATCTCTTCCTAGTACGGATTGCAAGTCATCGTGATGAAGTAATTTGGTTTGCTGAATTGCTGGATAGTAGCGATTGCATTGAGAAATCTCTGTTGCATATCTCGATCACCCCCTGTAAAACTACGAGGAAGCACAATTCTCCTGCCAACCTCTGAAGGTCTAGTTTCTCCAGCAGAAATTACATCAACCAGACCCTATGCCAAAAAAATCACATCATGAACTGCTTACATCTCTGGAATTGATGTGGAGCAATTTTCTTAAGTATATCAACTTTTGTTTCACTTTCCTGGTATAATTCTGCCCGTAAAAGTTTTTGGTTCTCAGGGTAAGAGTATTAATCAAGCCTCATAGACTCGATCTTGATATACATGTCAATGACCTATTGCTAGAATAGCCTCCCTCCAAATAATAAGACGTTGAAAATCCCATTTCTAACTTGCAGCAAGAAACAATAGTATTCCCTTGTTGTCACAAACCTTGCCGACTGATTTTCTTCTACCAGTCTACTTAAGTAATCACCTTCCTGTATGTCATCATCACATTCACCATGATCTACAACAAATTGAAATATTAGTAGATACATATATAGTATATACATACATCAAAGATGTTAAATGTCGTTGGTACAGGTACCTGTAGGATCAACAGAAGTGGCTTCTACCATGGATTGTGTTGGGTTATGGGGAGGCTACGCTAGCACTAAATTTAAAATTTTTATCCCGTTCGCCCAGGAACCATGTGTGTAATGGGATCATAGATCATTACCTCTAGCCACGAGACACCCTAGGGCAGCAGAAGTAGAGTTGATGAAGCGCGTTCTCGATCGGCTTCGCTTAGCTCCGTCCGTTTGTTGGCGATAAAGACGACGCAGTCCGACGATCTCCACGGAAAGATCAGCACCGCAGTAGCAGCGGCGTCTCTATGGTATCCACACGTACAGAGATATGATCACCTCACGCCGATATGCTAGTACCACGCGGGAAGTTAGGGGGGAGATGGCCACAACCGGTGCAGGCAGGAGAGGTGGCGGCTAGGGTTAGGTTGAAGCAACAACCAACAGCATCATTTTTGTCCTAGCCTCTCCTCTCCATATATAGTGCCCTCTCATTGGCCTTTAATCAGTATTAAAGCCCAACAGATCTAATCTGTTCGTCTGGCCCGGAAGTTCTGGTCTAGGCCCAGAACTTTCAGAAATGACCTTCTGTATGAATTTATTTATGTCCGAAACTTCCGGTCCAACAGGATCTTTCGGACCCGGAACTTCCAGTCCAACCGGAACTTCTGAAAATAGCATTCTGTATCAAATTTATTTCGACCCAGAACTTCTGGGTCACACCCAGAACTTCTGGTTCGTCCAGAATACATCTCTTAGGAAGGTCCAGAACTTCCGGTCCAACCGAAACTTTTGATTCCTCTAGAAACCGAAACTGAGCTGGCCCAGAACTTCCGGTCAACCGGAACTTCCGGATGATCTAGAACCCGAAACTTCCGGCCTTAAGCCAGAACTTCTGGTCCCCAAAATTCTCTTGGGCATATTACCATCAATCTCCCACTTACACAAGAGCCAATTCTTGCAAGCTTTAAATCCCATCCCCTTAAGCGTGTGACCCGATAGGTTCATATGCAAACGGCCGCTACACGAAAACTTTTTCCGAATCGCTGATCAATATGGTACTTACCAGCACATATTGACCCCCGAAAGCATACAAAATCAAAATCATATTTTCTGAACCTTGATATACTCACGCACCAATCTCTTTACCACACGACATCAGTCAAGCTCAAGGCGAGATTTGTGCCACCCTTGTGATAGCTCGACACTTCACTCAATCAAGTAGTGGATTAATCATGATTAACTCTTTAATTATAGTGGTATGGCCATGCACTTTTCTAATTCAACTATCTCAAGGGGCCCAGAGACGTCTCTCCCATTATTTAGGAGGGGTAAATTCCATCTTGATCACTTGCATCCCAAGACATGTTTCATGATATACCCGAAAGCAACATTTATAACTACCCAGTTAAGGAATAGTGTTTGGAAGCCCCTAAGTGTGTTACTACATATTCTAGAATCAATGACACATTCAAAATAACAACTGATGGCACATTCAAAATAACAATTTGAGAACAACTGATGGCACATTCAAAATAACAATCCCAGCAGTATCTCAAAGTGGGTCTATCCAACACCATGTTCTCTAATATATGTCCATATCACTAATTTGACATCTCCATGTCTATGATTCATAAAACATGATCATCAATCAGACAGATGTGCTAATCTAGAAATCATCACTGTCCCACATGACGATATAAGATTAGGTATCATTTAGAATAACATCGTAATAATACAAAGAGTTTCACAAACAAGTCACATACTCGCTAATCAATGTAAATGACATTTATTCAAAGAACAAGATAACCAATTATTTAAAGTACATTAGCATTGACAAGACACTTTCTCTCACATACACTAGACTCAATCATGTAAATATCTAATACCCATCATGCTCAAGGGCGCCTCATGCTTGGGCTGTGAGAGAGGCTTTGTCAACGGATCGGCAACGTTTAAATCCGTGTGCACCTTGCATATCTTTACATCACCTCTATCTATGATCTCTCAGATGAGGTGATAGCGCCGTAGTATATGCTTGGACTTCTGATGTGACCTAGGCTCTTTGGTTTGCGCAATGGCACCACTATTATCACAATAGATGTCCACTGGACTAGACGCACTAGGGACAACCCCCGGCTCAGAAACAAATTTTCTGATCCAAACAGCCTCCTTCGTAGCTTCAGAAGCTACAATGTACTCGGCTTCCGTTATTGAATTTGCAACCATTTCTTGCTTGGGACTCTTCAACTCACTGCGCCTCCATTGAGGCAAAACACAAATCCAGACTGCGATCACGAATCGTCCTTGTCGATTTAGAAGCTTGCATTGGTATAACCATTTACAACGAGCTCCTCCTCACCTCCATAGACTAGAAACATATCCTCAGTTCTTCTCAAGTACTTAAGGTACTCTTTACTATCGTTTAGTGACTTTCACCCGAGTTTGATTGGTATCTGCTCGAAACACTTAGAGTATAAGAAACATCTGGGCGTGTATAAAGCATGGCATACATGATGGACCCGATTGCGGAGGCATACGGAATCATACTCATCTTCTCTAGTTCATCAGGTGTCGAAGGACACTGACTCTTGCTGATTGTAACACAATATGATATTGGCAGAAAGCCTTTCTTGGAAGTCTGCATATTGAACCGTTTTAATACCTTGTCAATGTACATGCTTTGGTTTAATCCAATTAGCCTTCTCAATCTATCTCTACAGATCTTTATGCTCAAAATGTATGCTACCTCTCTATGATCGTTCATTGAGAAACTTTTTCGCAACGAAGATTTAACAGCATCGAGCATTGGAATATAATTTCTGATCAACAATATGTCATCTACATATAAGACCAGAAATACAAGTGCGCTCCCACTAGCCTTTTTGTAAATATAAGGCTCTTCTTTATTCTTGATGAAGCCAAACCCTTTGATCACTTCATCAAAAGGAAGATTCCAACTCCGAGAAGCTCGCTTCAGCCCATAAATGGACTCTTGCAACTTGCAAATTTTCCCGGCATTCTTTGGATTGTCAAGACCTTCAGGCTATGTCATGTACATATCCTCACTTAGGTTTCCATTAAGGAAAGCTGTTTTGACATCTATTTGTCATATCTCATAGTCAAAATATGCGGTAATTGCTAGGATGATCTGAATAAACTTTAGCATTGCGACGGGCGAAAATGTTTCATCATAATCAACACCTTGAGTCTGCCTGAAACCCTTCGCCACCAATCGTGCTTTATAGATGTGAATATTCCCATCAACGTCTATCTTTTTCTTGAAAATCCATTTACACTCAGTAGTTTTTACACCATCAGGTGGATCGACCAAGTTCTAAACTTGATTCTCTCGCTTGGATTCTAACTCGGATCTTATGGCTCTAATCCATTTCTCAGAGTCTGGTCCCATCACTGCTTCTGAGTAGGTCTTAGGTTCATCATTGTCCAACAATAATATGTCATGCTGCCCCGTGGTGGCCATCTTTCTGACCGGGCACACGACTCAACCTTTTCAACCGACGTGGGGATGGTGTCTCGACAACAGGTTCTGCAACATCTTGCATATCGAGTTGTGGTTCAGTAGGAGCTAAAACACTTTCTAGTGGTTCTCGAACCTCTTCGAGTCACACCAGGATGCTTCCTAGTCCATATCTCATATGGTGTCCTCTCTATAGATTTAGATGGAACTCTGTTTAATGTGAAAGCAGCAGTTTCTAGAGCAAATTCCCAAAAGGACAATGGAAGATCAGATTGACTCATCATTCACCGAACCATGTCCAACAAAGTTCGGTTGCTCTGCTCGGACACCCCATTCTATTGAGGCGTGCCTGGTGGAGTCAGCTATGGAACGATTCCACACTGCTTTAGATGATCAATAAACTCATGGCTCAAATATTCACCTCCACGATCAGATCGTAGAAATTTAATTGTCTTGCCTATATGATTTTGTACCTCATTCTGGAACTCCTTGAACTTTTTAAAGGATTCCGACTTATGCCTCATTAAGTAGATGTAACCAAATCTACTAAAGTCATCAGTAAAAGTAAAGAAGTACTAAAAACCACCTCTGGCGGTAGAACTCATTGGTCCACATACATCAGTATGTACAATGGACAATAATTCATTTACCCTCTCACTTTGACCAGTGAAAGGCGTCTTAGTCATTTTGCCAAGTAAATAAGACTCACATGTATCAAACGATTCGAAATCAAATGACTCCAAAAGCCCATCTTTATGGAGCTTCTGCATGCGCTTTTCATTTATATGTCCTAAACGACAATGCCAAATATAGGTAGGATTCAAATCATTAAGCCAAGGCTTCTTGGTATTAACGTTATAACATGTGTATCCTCAAAATTCAGATTATATAAGCCATTCAATAATGGACAAACATCATAGAGCATACCATCCAAAAATATCGAACAACACTTGTTCTTTATTACGAATTCAAAACCGTCTTCCTCTAAACATGAAGAAGAGATGATGTTTCTGCCTAATGCAGGAATGAAATAACAATTATTTAATTCGAAAACTAATCTTGAGGGTAGCGATAAAGAATAAACGCCGACGGCCAACGCAACAACTTTTGCACCATTACCGACGCGAACATCCAACTCGCCTCTTGTGCACTTCCTTGTCCTATTCAGTCCCTGCAGTGATTTGCAAGTATTAATCATTGATCCGGTATCAAATACCCATGAATCACTTCGACGAGTAGCAAGATTAATTTCAATAACATTTATACCTAAAGTAGAAGTCACACTTCCCTTCTTTTCTTGAGTTCTTCCAAATACAACTTGCAATTCCTCCGCCAATGACCAGTCTTATGGCAGTGGTGGAAAGTGTCAGAAGTAGTAGGGCCAGTCTTGGACTTTTCAACTGGTTTTGACTTAGAGCTCGAGATCTCATCTGAAGCTTTAGCCTTGCCCCTGCGTTTTCTCTTCTTACTGTCCTTCTGAACCATCATCACATGACTAGAATTCTTTTTAATGCTATCCTCAGCAGTCTTTAGCATCCTATGTAATTTAGTCATACTTTTCTCCATGCTGTTCATATAAAAATTCAAAATAAACGGCTAGAAGCTCACAGGGAGCGACTGGAGAATCACATCTGTGGCCAAATCTTGGTCAAGGGGAAAACCAAGTTTTTTCAGGCTCTCAATGTAACTAATCATCTTGATCACATGAGGACTGACTAGGCTGCCTTCTGCCAACCTGCACGCAAATAGAGACTTTGAGATGTTGTACCTCTCAGTTCGTGCTTGGTTCTAAAACATGCCTTTGAGTCCCACGATCATATCGTAGGCATTC
>KE372924.1:480876-491771 GCA_000418225.1 Zizania latifolia
CCGGAAGTTCCGGCCAGTCAGAACAGTTTGAAGCACGTTTGCTCATCAACGACTACAGCGATTCGACCTCAGCATCCTCTACACCAAGCTTACAGTAAAATCCTCTGAACCCTAGATATTGTACTCAAATGTCATTCTGAGGTTATTACTGTGATCTAGGGTTTACTTATTGCTCACTGACACGTTACTTTTTCAAGTTGCACAATGAATGCTGTTCTTTGTATTCTTGTGTTTGTTTTGTGTTAGTAGAAATCTTTGTTAGAGGTTCTGAGTAGAATACCTGTTGCTATTCTTGAAGAGTACTTTTGAGGAGGTTTTGAGATATCAGCTTGCCTGGTGTGATCTTTATCGCACAATCTTGTGCTGAGCTTTCTTAAGTCACTTGCAAGACTGATATTCTCATTGTTAGAAGTTTTGGGGGTAGTTGTATTTTCCACTGCGTTTTAATTTGCGCCCATTCACCCCCCCCCTCTGGTCGCCTTTTCGGTCCTACACATGAAACGGCTCTAAATCTTGCACGATGATGGCCGTCGTGTCCTCCACCTCCACATCAGACTCCTCGACGTTCGCTGGCCACCCCACCTAGATGTGATCCATCTGAGCATTCAGGTATAAGGCCCGGACAATGCTCAGCGCGTGTGTAGCCACCGACCGCATGAAGTCCCAGGCTTGTTCCCGCAGACGTGTTGCCGACCCCTGGAGCCGCTCAAGAAATTGCTCCATTGTTCATGTGGCGTTGGAGGGCTCCCCATCAATTATCTTGATGAGAGTCTCCGCTCCTGCCCAGACATGGTCAAGCTGCGTCTGAGTGTTCTTCAAGCGCAACTCTAGGTCGGCGAACTGAGCATTTACACGCCGATGAAGCTCTGCAACAGTACAATAACAAATGTCAGCCTATGTTTCAAATTGAAGTTTACTGACGATAATATTGGCTGACCGTACTTTTGTACTCACCGATAGCTTCATCGGTCTTTTTTGGGCGACCACGACGGCGGCTTTAGACTGAATAATCTTATTTTTCATCGCCACCATCTCAGTCTCCGCCTTCGCCAACTGCTCTTTGGCTTTATCCCACTCGGCCACAGCTAATTCCGCTATGGCAGTCGAGCGGTCCGCCATGGCAGTCGCCGTCTCTAATTGGGCTTCCAATGATATCCATTCTGACATTCACAATGATTAAGCTGCTATAGAAATTGTATGTTACAACTGATTTTATGCAGTGATGTGATACTTATCAGAAGAACGGATATCTAACTGCCCATGGAGATTCTCAAGATCCCTCTTCGCCCTCCTCCAGGCAGCCTCCCGATGAGGTAGCTGCTCTGTCAGGCTCTAAACTTGGACATTGAGCCCAAGAAAGTCCAAATTGTGGCCCGGGTGGACTACATCCGCATTACCGACCAATCGGTTCACCACTTGCTACAGGATAGATACAACTAAGTTGCAAGCGATGGAATTCAAAATGCTTGTTGAATGCAGTATTACTTACACTGGCCATGTGACCGAGATGACTTGCTAAGTCATACCACTCAACCACCTCCCGCTGCGCCTCATCTTCAACAGGGGCCGGGCCGCCCCTCGACCCCACCGCTGAGGCCATCGGAGGTACTTCATCCTCCGCCTCTCGGGGGTCGGTGGCCGGTTGCTCCTCCACCATGGCACCACTGGTCGAACCAGCAGTGGTCAGCATCGGCCCAACGTCCATCGGGGTGCTACTGCTCGGGTCAACAGCAATCGGAGCCTCGGCAGTCGGGACCTTCGCTGGTCGGCTCTCCGCCGCTAGGGCGGGAGTAGTCCTCGTGGTGAGAGCCGTGAAGACAACCACGTGGGCGGTTCCCACCATCGCCGCGGCTGCTGTCGCACTCACCGGCATGGTCGTCGCCACACCGCCCGCCCCACCGACCACTCTAGAGCCGCTGCTTACCGACGGGCTAGTCACACCACTATCATCGGGCAGTAATGTCGGCGCGCTGGCAAATAAAGCAAAGATGAAATATCTAATCTCTAAGACATTCATCAAAGGCAGCAAGATGTCAACTCACCAGGATGACCTCCGAAAGGCGCTCCTCTTTTCACTCGTCGGTATGGGCCCGACGGACCTCCTGACGGTGGAGGCGAAGGAGGCGGCGGTGGAGGTGTGAGCGATGATGATGACGACGCCATCACCGCCCTACCAGCCGACTCGACATCAGACGTCTCCGACTCAGCACCGGCCTCTCCTGGAAACGAAGATGGCACCTTCGGTGCTCCCTGCGATGCCACCTTCGTGCACGGTCTTTTTGCCGTTAGAGGACAAACGTCTTTGTCCTTCCTCTTTTTTATGCCGATCGGTCCGATCGGCCGATCGATGTCCTTCTGTCCAACTGCTCGGGGCTGCTCGAGCAATGGCGCTAGTGAGTAATAAGCTTCTTGCCCTGAAATAAAGATTTCATCAGCACCCGGCATGTGATATTATCACGTATCAATTTCAAAATAGCAAGCATAAAGCAAGGCCTTACCGCCGGTCGGGGATTCAGCAGCTTATATGAGCGCGGGCCATCCTCATTCCTGATCACTGCCTTAGCATCGAGGAAGTCCCGCACTCACTTGATGCCCTCCTCTACGGACAAGGGCTCAGTAGACTCGCGAGAGGGGTCTGACCGCCTCGAGTACTCGTACCCCGGCCGTGCCCGAGCATTGTAGGGCTGAACGCGGCGAAGCACAAAGTTAAGGGCCACATGGACCCCTGTCAGCTTCTGCCTCCGAAGCTCACCGACCACCCAGACGAGCTCCTCCACCTGGGGCTGGTCCTCTGACCCGCACTGGTCCGACCAGGTCAAGGCCTGGGCTGACACGTGGTCGGTCTCTGGTGAAATGGCTGGCTCATGGTTCCCGACGTAAAACCACTGTGAGTGCCAGCCCTTGTTGGACGTCAGGAGAGGCACGGCGATGTACTCGGCCGCCATGCGATCGCGAAGCTGGATCCCGGCCTCGCCAATGACCTTCTTCTTCGAAAAATGCAAAGAAAAGAAATAGCGGCAGAGATTGAAGTAGGGCCCGATACCGAGGTAGGCCTCGCAGAGGTGGATGAAAATAGAAATGTGGAGAATAGAGTTACGGGTGAGATTGCAGAGGGAGATATCGTAGTGGTGAAGAAGACCCCGAAGGAAGGGATGGGCAGGCAAGCCAAACCCGCGGTGGAAAAAAGATTCGAACACCACCAGAGTCAGGAAACTTTCTCCTGCCGCCGCGCACCACAAGGACAGCGACTGCACGGGGAGAACTCTGACTTTCTCCAGCAACTGGATCTTTCGATCCGTAACGCCCGACCGCGCGAACTCCTTCGAGCGGTCGACGCTAGCACTAGAGTCAGTGGTCTTCATGGAGACGAAGCAAGGAGGGGCAAGCGGTTTCAAGTTGAAGAGGCGGTGAGCTTTACGAAGGCACACTACGTAGTTGCAGTGGCGACCGGGATAGTGAGGAGCCAGTGGAAAAGCTGCATGCGGAAGGAAGAAGATGAACAGTAGAAGCGTACGGCGAACGAAGCATTAAGGAGGCTACTTATAGCCAACTGCATGACGGTTCGGGCCCCCACTCCGCCGCAATCGCATTGGGATATTCCCGCGATTTTTATTTGCCAGTCAAACCGCAGCGACGACTTCATCCGAACGCCCAAAAACAGATCCGACGGTTTCGCACGGGAGCCAAATCGACGCCTGCTGCTCCAGCAGATATCTGCCCGTCAAAGCGCCTGGGAACTCGCACGCGCATCAAATCAGATCTATCAAGATCCCGTCTCCTCCACCAGACACCTTTTCGCCAAAACTGAGAGGGCTCCGCACGCGTCATAACTCTCGCAGCCGCTAGTCTACTCCGATTGACACCTGATCGCCGAAATCTACGTGGGGCCCACGAACTCCATTACCTTTGCAGCCGGCAATCTGACATTTTCTCCGCCGAAGCCTGCTGTGGACCCCACGAACGCCTGCAGTTGCCTATATGTGGCAACTGGCGCCTGCCTTGCCAAAACCTTCGTGGGCCACATCCCCATTTATGGCAAATGCTGTCTTATTGCCAAAGTGACGTGGACCCCATACACTCCATTTCACCGAAAAGACTCTGATAAATGCTCCTCCACTTACAGCATCAGGAATTTAAAATATCTCCAAGCCCCAATGAAATACTTGGTCGACACAACGCCTGAGGGCTTAAAACATTCCTACATCAACAACGATAATAGGGCAAGATTTTATATCTTGAAGCTTGTTTTCTTCAAACAAACCTTCAAGCTCGGGGGCTACACCCGGCAGGTGCACCTAATCGGTGCCCCTGCCTCGCTGAGGAAGAAGTCATATATGTCAGAGCTCTTTACAACTTCTTGACTCCATCTTAAAGATTTTTGTCCTTCTACTGTAAAGCGCTCGGGGCTTCTGTCGGGGATATGACCCCGGGGTACTCTCCGAGTGCATTTATGATGATTAGCAGAAGACGGGGTCAGAAAGACAGAGCATTTATTACGACCTCGAGGGGATGCCGACCATAGGAACTCAGGAAGACTCCCGACCACAAGCACTGAGTAGGACGCCTGACCACCAGCACTCGGGAGATCACCTGACCACGTGCATCCAGGAGTCCGATCAACGGTCAGCCACATCATCAATGAAAATAAAGCTCTAGGGAGTAACAGTCGCATCAATATAGCGAATAACTGCTGTAATTATTAACCCACGATCCCGGGTGATTTAGACCCAATTAAAGGGATTAATGGGGCTGATTAAACCCTGAACGGTAACCCCCGATCCTTAACAGTATATAAAGGGATTGGGGGCACCTTTTTTGGGGACATCACTTCAGACACGGATTGTTGCTTTCCAAATAGCGTATACACACACATGACTATGGCTATTATCCTTCGAGAGGCCTAAACCTGTCTAAAATCTCCTGTCTCCATTTGTTTGTGAGATAACCATTGAACTTCGATCACAGTCTTTCCCTTACGCCTACACAAATCTAGTCCTCGGGTATCCCCCAAGGATACTGTTGTTCTTACGCAACGACACATGAGGAGAAGCATCACATGTCGACTCGCAGATCGTACAACATTTGAACATCCTTGGGCTGCAATTAACCATGACACGCAGGCCATAAAAATTACACGTATACATCATATACATCACAAGGCCATACCAGTCATAACATTTTCTGCAAAAACAAGTTAGGCGTAGAATCTACACGTCACTGAACAAGACCTAGAACTTTCGGCTTAAAAGCCCGGAACTTTCGGTCGAACGGCCCAGAACTTTCGAGTCAAACCCGGAACTTCCAAAATCAACCTTCTGTGTCGAATTTATTTTGGCCTGAAACTTCCGAGTCAAACCCAAAACTTTCGAAAATAACCTTCTATACGAAGTTTATTTCGGTCCGGAACTTCCAAAAATCCAACGCAAAACCAATAGATCTAATCTATTTCCACCACATATCACCTATATGTGATCGATCCAGATCGAACACTACGCACGTAGGCTCTGATACCACTGTTGGGTTATGGGGAGGCTACGCTAGCACTAAATTCAAAATTTTTACCCCGTTCGCCCAGGAACCATACGTATAATGGGATCATAGATCATTACCTCTAGCCACGAGACATGCTAGGGCAGCGGAAGTAGAGTTGATGAAGCGCGTTCTCGATTGGCTCCGCTCAGCTCCATCCATTCATCGGCGATGAAGACGACGTAGTCCGGCGATCTCTACGGGAAGATCAGCACAGCAGTAGCAGTGGCGCCTCTATGGTATCCACACGTACAGAGACGGGATCGCCTCACGCCGGTATGCTAGTACCACGCGGGAAGTTAGGGGAGAAATGGCCACAACCGATGTAGTCAGGAGAGGTGGCGGCTAGGGTTAGGTCGAATCAACAACCAACAGCAGCATTTTTATCCTAACCCCTCCTCTCCTTATATAGTGCCCTCTCATGGGCCTTTAATCAGTATTAAAGCCCAACAGATCTAATCTGTTCATCTGGCCCGGAAGTTCTGGTCCAGGCCTGGAACTTCCGGAAATGACCTTCTGTACGAATTTATTTCTTTTTGGAACTTTCGGTCCAACTGAAACTTTCGATTCATCCAGAAACCAAAACTGGGCTGGCCCGGAACTTCCGGATGCTCTAGAACTCAGAACTTTCGGCATCAAGCCAGAACTTCCGGCTCCCCAGAATTCTCTTGGGCATATTTCTATCAAATTGCATATTAGAAGAAGATGGCATCTCATTCTGCTCACCAGGTTTTATAGTAGTATAGATTGTAGATTCCCCATAGTAAGTCATAAACAGATTCTAGCCGATTTTCCCCTAGGGAAAAAAATAAAGGAGACATCAATGGGTCGTAACAACCATAATATGCTTTAGTATAGAGCGACGATCCCCTTTGGCATATACAATCACACTCCAATCAAAACTTCTTTGTGGATCATTCCCTTCTAACCATATAGCAACAACTTGTGAGGCCGTGGGAGCATTGTACCTTGTTTGGACAAAACTAAACGTATTTAGAATATAATACTAAATAAAGATAATAAACAATAGTATAGCTATAATGTTTGCAGCGAAATCAAAAAGTTGAAGGTACAAGATATAGATAGACAGGTACAATCTTGATGCATAAGAGTAGCAGCAGATAAAGTTATCACTAAAGCTATCAGTCGCTTTTTAACAGCTTACATTATTATATTTGCTATTTACCTTCACCAAGAGATTCACTTGATTTCCTTACACGGTATTCTCACTTTTTTCTGTTTCTTTTTTTCCTCTTACTCTCATCATCCACTGGTCGTGTTCCTGTACGTAGACATATTTATTTAGACATGATTGAAGAAAGGCTCGAGTTTCAAAACATACATAGATAGGTATCAATTTTACCTTTACTGACGTTGTTTGAAATATCTCTAAATACAATGCGGCCATCTTTTCTCGTTGCCATTATGAGAAGTGAGCAACTATGTTCGATCCCTGTGAGTAGAAGATATGAGATCTCTTTGTAACAAGCTAGCATAATTGGGCCAATATAATAGACCCCACAACTGTGGAGATTGCATTTTCCACTGTCAAGATGGACGTAATGCCCAACATGAAGACTGTACACAATCATAGTGAACATAGAAATTTGCAAGGAAATTTATCTTATACAAGCAATTTCACAACCAGGGATCCCACAAATCAGTGTTTTTTATTATTCATATGGAATAATTTACAACCAAAACCCATGTATATATAAAACTAACTTCCATCTAACTTATACCATTACAGCCACTGAAAATATCTATACAACCTACAGGTGAATAGATGACCAACATGTTTGCTTTCTACACTTATAAGACAACTAAATATACAAACACACAGACTAACATATATATATATATATATCAATGGTTGTAGTAATCTTGGGCAACAAGTTGCATCAAAGTTTCTCCTTCAATCACTGTGTTCCAATGGTTTTGCGAGACTTGGTCGATACTTAAGGTTCAATTGTTAATTTATCTGATTGCAGACACTCCAAAAAGTGGCATTTACATAATCCTGCATGTGAGAAAGATAACTCTATTAGCTTTATGAATTCCTATGTTCCCCTCCTTACTACAATCATCTCCTAATGCTAATTCTAATATATTAAAACCATAACCCTAGATTGTTTCGAGAATCCCAGAACCCACATAAAAGCATCATAATAATAGAAGAGAACCACAACTCCACAACTCCATCACGCTCGACACAATCGTTTTGCCCGGAAATAAGATGGAAAGCGTAGAAAAAATAATCTCCTACCAACAGCCATGTGAGTGTAGCGGCACCAATGGCATCAACCTGCTGCAAAGCAATATAGGCCTCGGTGCATAAATGTGCTGGAAAAACATGTATGCTGTTGTTCACGAAAAGCCAAAAAAATAGATTACCCTAGTGACAAAGACACAACAACTCTTCTGAACTGTTGTTGATATTTTAGGGGAAAATGGCAAGTTTTGTGAAAATGTGACGGAGGAATGTCATGGGTACCTTTAAGCTAAACACTATAGGCGGGCGGTGCTGGGCAAAGGCGAGCAGGCGGGCGGCGACGGGCGGAGGGGAGCGGGTGGCTTCCTGTAAGGCTATTGTTCCCAAGAAAGCTGAAATGAGATACAGTTAAAGATGATGAGACATGGGCATAAGCTTAAGTAGTGTTTTTATAATGGAAATAATCTCTAGAAAGAAGTACTTACAAGTATGAGAACTTGTCCAGATCGAGGATGGACTGAGAAACTTGCCCTGTGATATTGTTAAAACTCATGTCCCTGTGCCATAGGTCAGAAATATTACTTGAGTAAACACTTCACATACAACTATAAGAAGCAATAACCAATAGTTATAGGATTTGGTAAGATATCATAAAAAAATCTTACAACAAGGTTAATCGTGTAAGTTTAGAAAAATTAACTATTCCAAGATTATCGGATATCCTGCAGTTTCTCAAAATTCTGAATGAACAAAAATTCCGATCTCAAAGTGAGAAAATTTTCAATATATAAAATGGTAAGAAATATGATTAAAACTTTAAAGCATGTCACGTACAGGACATTCAAAGACGTTAGGTTACTGACAAAGGCCAAGAAAGAGCTGCCATTTACACTCTCAATCATCAGGGCTCAATGTGGCCATAGAACAAAGTGCTTACAAGTCTGTTAGATTGGTTAAATTAGATAAACTTGCTGGGACCGGGCCTTGAA
This sequence comes from Zizania latifolia, assembly GCA_000418225.1. Lineage (NCBI taxonomy): Eukaryota > Viridiplantae > Streptophyta > Magnoliopsida > Poales > Poaceae > Zizania > Zizania latifolia. The sequence goes on from KE372924.1 coordinate 489,607, forward strand.
AAGTATTTCGTTGAAACCTCCTACAAGTTCATATTTTTTTTTAAAAAGTATGCTGTATATTTCAAAATCTTGTACAGATCAGTTAAGTGAAATGAAAATATATTGAGGTTGTTGCATTTCTATTGAGAGTGTCCTGGCTCACATGAAAAAAATATAATTCTAATTTCACAGTTTCTATTCATCTTCAGGACAGGAATAGGACACAATAAATGATTATATCAAGAACATAAATCTTACAATGCTTTTAACTTAGTCAAACCCCCAAAATAATCAGGTATTTTTCATGTGAAATCATTATCTGATGCCCACGTGCAAACGCAATGAGATTAATAACATTGAGATTAATAACATTGAGCATACGAAAAGATAATGAACATTGAAAAACTTTGGCTTTGTTATTGAGTATACAAGGTCTCTAGGTTCTTAAGCTTTGAGAATGACGAAGGGAACCGCTGAATCTAGAAGTATCAATGTAACTGTTATTGAATTGAAACATATAGTAATTATCATGTTCAACTATAGATAAATTTCTGCACTAAGAATTTAGTGTATTTAGAAGTAGCGTGTTAAATTGATTTGTTTTCCCAGTTTCCCTGCTGTCCTCTGTATTCCAAATTCAACTGTTATTTGTTCTTCCGTATTGCTACCCATGTAATGTTTCTATTTTCTTAGTACTGCTAGGTCTGTTCAAATAAAAAAGGAGAAATTCCTATGTTTCACTAAAATTTCACCTCATCCCTTGTCTGTCACTTGTCCCACATGGCATCAAGACATTAATGGCATTTAATGGATGGAGTCAACTATTATTCCCAAAAATAAAATGTCTAGGTATTTATAGAGTTTATTCTTGCTTAAGAAAAGTTGAGAATCCTGTTCATCTCACTTTTTGCTAATGTCCTTTGTTCATCCACTGGTGTTATCTAATTGATGCGTAAAATCCCCTGGTGTGTTCGTTTATCCAGTCAGAATGTGGTGCTTCATACCTGATCTGTTTTATGTGGAACAGTGATGGTGCTGCCGCCTTAGTACTAGTGAGTGGGCACAAGGCTCAAGAACTTGGATTGCAAATTCTTGCAAGGATAAAAGGATTTGCAGATGCAGCTCAAGTAAGCCACACTATCACTTCTAATTTCACTTTGGCATTCTCTTTCAGGTACTTTCATATAATGATCTGGTTTGTCAATGGAAATAAGAATCCATCATCTGTTGTGTATTGTTATATTTTAGTAATTGAAGGTTATTCTCTAACATAATTTCTATCTAATCAGGAATTATATTGTTAACTCAACTATCAATTTTGTTATGCAGGCTCCTGAACTATTTACCGCTACCCCAGCACCTGCCATACCAAAGGCTCTAGTGAATGCTGGTTTGGAGTCTTCTCATGTTGATTTCTACGAAATTAACGAAGCCTTTTCAGTATGACTTGATCATCTGTATTCTACTTATTAGTCGTCTTTTCTTGTAATGATAATTTGTTCTAAACAAATTCTAATGATACTTATTTCTACTCATCAACACAGGCTGTTGCGCTTGCAAATCAAAAGCTTCTTGGGATTCCTTCAGCAAGCTGCCTTCAACTAAAACTATTTCTGGAACTTTTTTAAAATTGATCTCTAAAAATGCATTTCAGTTCTCCTTAGTATTTGATATTCACCGGCAATCTTTAATATGTTCTGATCTACGGACATTAGTTCCTTATACTTTCTATGTTGGCATTTGTTTGTTCTTGTAGGAAAAGATTAATATTGTACTGTAATATTGCAATACCTGCAATTATATTATAACACATTAAAGTACGTAAGTACCGCTAAAACACCTTAAAAATCAAAAAAAGTAAAACTAAGAAGAATACCTAAATTCATCAAGAAGAAATTCCACACGGAGAGCACAACAAGAGTCAATCCCATAATTTCACAGGAAGCAAAGATTTAATCTTGGGGGAGATGAGCATTAGGAAGGAAATGAGCTCACCTGGAATCTCGATGCTGGAGTGTAGGACCGAAACTAGCGACCAGAGGGGGGGGTGAATGGGCGCAAAATAAAAATACAGCGGAAAAATAAAACTTCTGAAATTTAAGTGTCGAACTTGCAAGTGACTCGATGTGATTCAGTTCATGATTTGAACAAATAAAAAGTCACACCTGGCAAATCGATACTTATAT
>KE372924.1:563854-577231 GCA_000418225.1 Zizania latifolia
AGGTTGTGAGATATTCCACATATTGTCCTATCATATATACCTCCTGTTTTTGTTGTTGTTACACTGACGGTGTAGGAAGAAAAAAGAACCTCCTCATCTAGAAGATTATGTTACTATGGCTCAATTCAACGAGTTAAGACAGAACATAGTAGCAAGCCAAGATCGAATTGATCAGGGTTTTCAAAATATTATTGCTTATCTTCAAGCTATTCAAGATGCTAAGTTAAGAAAGACAAGATCTTTTGGTACACAGGTTATATCCAGCGGTAACAAGTTTACGCCAAGAGCAAATTTTGCCCGAGGTATAAGTATATACTCAAGTGGAGGTTTACGCTCAAATGCCTCTGGAGTTTCTAGTGAAAAGGAGGCTGTCAATTCAAGTAGAAAGAGTAAACCTGCAGCTTCATCTACAACTTCTATTGGTTCTACTTCTAGAAATAGATACATCCAAAATTTCAAGTGTGGAGGCCGTGGGCATCTTATCAAAGAATGTCTAAACAATCGTACCATAATTGTAACTGAACAAGGAGAGTATGCAACTGCTAGCGAGGAGGAAGAGCAAATTCCTGATGGCAGAATAAATCAAGATGACACCGAAGAAGAAGAGGATACAACTTGTGAATTTGAACACGGTGCTGCTCTTGTGGTGACTCAAGTTTTGAGTGTACAACTTAAAGAAGTTAAAAATGGACAACGCCATAATCTTTTTTAGACTCGAGCCAAGGTGGAAGGCAAGATTTACAAGGTAATTATTGATGGAGGTAGCTACCACAGTCTTGCAAGCAAAGAGATGTGTCACAAACTTAGTCTAAAATTGCTACGACATCCACATCCGTATCATGTTCAATGGCTGAATAATAGTGGCGATATTAAGAATGGACATCGAGTAAAAGTTCCTTTCAAGATTGGTGAATATAAAGACATGGTTGAATGTGATATTGTGCTTATAACAGTGTGTCACCTGCTGCTAGGAAGGCCATGGCAATTTGTTCGATCCTCGCTGCACTATGGTCGAACAAATCAATTCACTATTAAGTGGAAAGGGCAGAGTTTTGTGCTTAAGCTAATGACACCTCGACAAATAATGGCTGAACATATGTAAAAGAGTTCTGAAGGTAGGATAGAAAGTGAAAAAGAAATAGAGAAAAACAGAATGAGAGACATCCACAATTCAGAGAGTGAGAGCCACAAGCCAAACATGAGAGATAAAAAGAAAATAGAAGGTAAGAACTTGGTTATGTTAGCCACAAAATCAGAAATGAGAGATGTGAGGAATAACCTAACTCAAATGCTCATTGTACTCTTGTACAAGGATGCATTGCTTTTGACTAATGACATAACATCTCTTTCTAGTGTTATTTCTCAACTTTTGTAGGAATATGAAGATGTTTTTCCAAATGAAACTCCTGCTAGACTTCCTCCATTCCGTGACATAGAACACCAAATTAATCTTATCCCGGGGGCTGCGTTACCTAATAGAGCATCATACCACAACAACCCCGAAGAAACCAAGAAAATACAAAGGCAAGTACAAGAACTTCTAGACAAAGGGTATGTACGTGAAAGCTTAAGTCCTTGTGCTGTTCCTGTGATTTTAGTTCCAAAGAAAAATGGTTCTTGGAGAATGTGTGTTGATTGTAGAGCCATTACCAATATTACTATGAGATATTGTCAACCTATTCCTAAGTTAGATGATATGCTTGATGAGTTAAGTAGTTCTATGATATTTTCTAAGATTGATTTAAGAAGTGGATACTATCAAATCAGAATAAAACTTGGAGATGAATGGAAAAGTGCTTTTAAAACAAAGTTTAGACTCTACGAATGGTTAGTTATGCCTTTTGGATTGACTAATGATCCTAGTACATTCATGAGATTGATGAACCATGTTTTGAGAATATTCATTGGAAAATTTGTTGTTGTTTACTTCGATGACATCCTGATTTATAGCAAGTCCTTAAATGAACATGTTGATCATATTAGACAAGTTTTGTATGTGCTTAGAATGGAGAAATTATTTGCTAACTTTGAGAAGTACACATTTTGTACAGAGAAGGATGTTTTTCTTAGATTTGTTGTTTTAGGACAGGGAATTGAATTGAATGAAACAAAGGTGGAGCAATCAAGAATTGGCCAACTCCCATGAATGTAAGTCAAGTAAGAAGTTTTCATGGTCTTGCTAGATTTTATAGAAGATTTGTGCAAGATTTCAGCACCACAGCTACTCCTTTGAATGAGCTAACAAAGAAAGGTATTGTGTTTCAATGGAGAGAATCACATGAAAATGCTTTTGAAAAGTTAAAGAAATGTTTAATCGGAGCATCTTTATTAGCTTTACCCGATTTCACTAAAACTTTTGAAATTAAATGTGATGCTAGTGGAATTGGTATAGGAGGAGTATTGATGCAAAATAAGAAACCAATAGTATATTTTAGTGAAAAATTGGGAGGAGCTCAATTGAATTATTCTGTTTATGACAAAGAATTGTATGCTTTGGTGAGAGTTCTTGAAACTTGGCAACATTATTTATAGCTAAAAGAATTTGTTATTCATTCTAACCATGAAGCTTTGAAGTATTTGAAATGTCAATCAAAACTAAACTAAAGACATACCAACTGGGTGGAGTTCATAGAAACATTCTCATATGTTGTAAAGCACAAGAAAGTTAAGGAAAATATTGTTGCTGATGCATTGTCCCATAAAAATACTTTATTAAATCAACTTGAAGTAAATATGTCAGGACTTAAAAGTATGAAAGAATTGTATCATGAGGACCATGAATTTTCAGAACCATATGAGAAATGTAAAGCTACAAAAGGCTAGGAAAAATATCATATGCATGATGGTTTTTTGTTTAGAGCTAACAAACTATGTGTTCCAAATTGTTCGGTTAGACTATTGTTATTATAGGAAGCACATGCAGGTAGAATGATGGGTTATTTTGGACAAAAAAAGACCTATAAGTTGCTGGCTGATCACTTCTATTGGCCAAAGATGAGGAAGGATGTAGAGAAGTTTGTGCAACGCTGCATCATTTGTCATAAAGCTAAGTCAAAATTGAACCCTCATAGATTATATACTCCCCTACCTATTCCTAGTATTCCATGGAAAGATATTAGCATGGACTTTATTTTGGGTTTGCCTAGGACAAAGAGGTGGATAGATTCTATTTTTGTTGTTGTTAATAAATTTTGAAAGATGACACATTTCATACCTTGTCATAAAAACGATGATTCTTCCCACGTAGCTACTTTGTTTTTCAGAGAAATTGTACGGTTGCATGGAATGCCAAGGATCATTGTCTTTGATCGTGATGTAAAATTCATGAGTTATTTTTAGAAGACATTGTGGGCAAAGCTTGGCACAAAGTTACTGTTTTTTACTACTTGTCACCCACAAACAAATGGACAAACTGAAGTTATCAATCGTACTCTATCAATGCTATTGAGAATAATAATCAAGAAGAACTTAAAGGAGTGGGAAGATTGTTTGCCACATGTGGAGTTTGCTTACAATAGAGCAGTATATTCTACCACTAATATGTGTCCATTTGAAATTATTTATGGATTTAAACCTATTGCACCAATATATTTGTTGCCTTTTTCTTTATAGGAAAGGATTAACATGGACGCCTCAAAACATGCTGCATACATAAAGAAAATACATGAGAAAATAAGAGAAGAAATAGATAAGAAAGCTCAGCACAAAGCTAAGAAGATGAACAAGCACAGGAAGAAGGTTGTGTTTGAACCCAGAGATCTTGTTTGGATCCATTTGCATAAAGAAAGATATCCTGATAAGCGCAAGTCAAAGTTGATGCCACGAGAAGATGGACCATTCGAAGTGCTAGCAAAGATCAATGACAATGCATATAGGATTGATATTCCAGTAGAATATAGTGTAAGTAAATCCTTTAATGTTGCTGATCTTACTCCATTCCATAGTTTTGATGATACAGAGTCGAGGACGACTCCTTTTCAAGAGGTGGAGGATGATACGAATCAGCCTAGTGAACAAATAACAAAAGAGATTATAAACACACAAGAACAAGCTATGAAGGAGCTAGAACTATTTACACCATTTCAATGACCAATTACACGGAGTCGAGCAAAGAAACTAGAACAAGAGGTGAATTTGTTCTAAGCTGATACATATTTTAATATTAATAAGAATTTTATACTACTAAATATTGTACTTTACTCATGCTTAGATTTACAACTCACTGATTGCGAGCTAAGGAAAATGGTCCAGTCGAGTGTTACTATTTCCTCCATGGTGTTATTTTTTACATTGGTCTGATCATCTGTTACTTTTTTCTCTATGGTGTTACTTTATACACTGGTCCGATCATCCATTACTTTTTCTTCCGCCATGTTACTTTACACCTCTGTCTGCTGACAATGTTCCAACTTCTAAGAGATGGGCGATCCAATCTGTCATGATTCAATAGACATAATGTATATGGTTGGAAAGATAATCAATTCTAATTTCATCTCCAATAAACGGATCATGTTTTAGACTTATCAATAAAAAGTTATAGCTGTTTTAGTGAAGAATATAAAGAAGTTGAACTGGCTACGCGAGGCTATTCGGAAATTCTTCCTAGAGACCTTTGAGCTGCCAACTTCTCACAAAACTTAAGAGTTTTTTGATAACTAGCTAGGAGAGTTGTTCCTAGTATAAAAACTCATTGTCCTTACAAGAATAGACTTTTGATAATGGAAAAACAGAACCTTTGTTTAGCAGTGTGCTAACAAATCCAGGGAGGATTCTCTACCCCTTTGCTCTTGTGATTTCCTTGTGAGATTACAAAAGCGGACGTTTGACGTCTCCTAATTAATGCTCCTACTCCCTTCAAGGTTTTCCTTGATTGATTGTAGGCTGTGCTGGTTGGTAACTTAGAGTGTGGTTAGGCGAACCCTTGATTCAGGCTACCGTAATCGAGATAGTGGTTGGCTTCATGTACGATTGTCAGGTTGCACTGTTATGTTGGCTGCTTGCAGCTAGTTATCTTGGTCTCTTTGAGGCTAGTTATCAGTTCGTGATCCTACGCTGTGAAGATCAGGACCACACCCCATACCACATATGCTTTGGCAATTAGATCCATCATATATGCCATACTAGTATCTGTTAAGTCTTCATTGAAAAATAGTTTCTCTATGAAGAACTTAAAGGAAGCAGCATATATTCTAGTTATCAAGATCTATAAAGATAGATTAAGGAGGCTTATCAGATTGAGCTAGGATACATATACTGACAAAGAGTTGAAGAGGTTCAACATACAAGATTCTAAGAAAGGTTTCTTACCTATGTCACATGGCATAAATCTCAGCAAGACTCAGTGTTCGAGTATATCTAATGAGCGAGATAAGATGAATGTTATTTCATATGTTTTGGCAATTGGATCCATTATATATGCCATGCTTTGTACATGCCTAGATGTCTTGTATGCTTTGAGCGTTAAGAGCAGATACTAATCGAATCTAGGTGAAAGTCATTGGATAGCTGTAAAAAACATCTTGAAGTACTTGAGAAGAACTAATGATATGTTCCTAGTCTATGGAGGTGAGGAAGAGCTTGTTGTAAGTGGTTACACCGATGCAAGCTTTCAAACCGACAAGGATGACTATAGATCGCAATCTGGATTCATTTTCTACCTCAATGGTGGAGCGGTGAGCTAGAAGAGTTCTAAGCAAGAGACGATAGCTGATTCTACAACAGAAGCCGAGTATATAGCAGCTTCGAAAGCTACCAAAGAAGCTGTTTAAATCAAGAAATTTGTTTCTGAGCTAGGTGTGATGTCTAGTGCCTCCAGTCCGATAAATCTCTATTATGAAAATAGTGGGGCTATTGCGCAAGCCAAGGAGCCTAGGTCACAATAGAAGTCCAAGCACATACTTTGGAGATATCATCTAATCCGCGAGATAGTGGATAAGAGAGATGTAAAGATATACAAAGTACAAACTAATATGAATGTTGCAGATCCATTGACAAAGCCACTCACAGAGCCAAAGCATGAGGCACATACTAGGTCTATAAGTATTAGATATCTACATAGTTGACTCTAGTGCAAGTGGGAGATTATTAGCATTATGCCCTAGAGGAAATATGGAGATGTTGTACGTGGTATACTATGTTTATGAAATAAAGTTATTTTGTTCTCTGAAATAGACATTAACATTATGGATCAATGAGTATGTGACTCATTCATGAGACTTGTAATATTACTATTTCTAAATGAAATATTGATTGATGATCATGTCTCATGGATCATCGGTATGGAGATACCAAAGCAATAACATGGACTTATGTTAGAGAGCATATGTTAGATAGACCCACTATGATACACTGTTGAGTTTTAAAGTGTCATCAGTAGGTCTCAGCAGTGTTTATGTAAAGTCCTTAGACCTGAGATCATCATAGTTCTCAACATACGTAGTAGCTTACCTTGAATTTACCAAACGCTACTCCTTAACTGGGTAGTTATAAAAGTAGTCTTCAGGTATGCTATAAAACATGCAGTGGGCTGTGAGTGATCACGATAGAATTTGCCCCTCCTTACTTGAGAGATATCTCTAGGCCCCTTGATGTAATAGATTATAGAAATACATGGCCATGCCGATGTGATTAAGAAGTTAATCATAAGTTATAATTCAATACAGAGATCGAGAGAGAGATTGAGCTATTGATAGGATGACATAAGTCTCACCTTGTGCTCGATTGATGGTAATATGCCCTAGAGGAAAGTTCTGGAGGAACTAGTAGTTCTGGTTGGACCAGAACTTCCGAGCCCGCCCTAGTGGTGAGTTCTGGAGGAACCGAAAGTTCCGGTTGGATCAGAACTCCAACCGGAACTTCCGAGCCTGCTCTAGAGGTGAATTCTGGACAAACCGAAAGTTCCGGGCTTCAGCCGGAACTTCTGGGCCAAAATAAATTCGATACAGAATGATATTTTTGGAAGTTCCGGTTGAACCGAAAGTTCTGAGTTCAGAAGTTCGGGTTGGATCAAAATAAATTCGATACAGAATGTTATTTTCGAATGCTCCAGGCCTTGGCTGGAACTTCCGGGATGAACACGCAGATTAGATCTGATGAGCTTTAATGTTAATTAAAGGCCTATCAGTGGACTCTATATAACGAGAAGAGTGGCTAGGGAGCAAAATGTTGTTGGACCTCCCCTAACCCTAGCCACTAACTCTCCCCTAGTCTCACCTGCTGTGGCTGCATCTCCCCTAGCCTCGCGCACGGTACTATTATATCGGCGTGAGGTGATCCCATCCCTGTACGTGTGGATACCATAGAGGCGTCACTATAATTGCGGCGCTGATCATCTCGACATGAGGATCACAAGGCTGCATCGTCTTCGCCACCAACGATTGGACAAAGCTAGGCGGAGTTGATTGAGGACACACTTCCTCAAATCTTCTTCCGCAGCGCTAGCACGTCTCACCATTAGAGGTATCGATCTATGATCCCATTACTCGCATGGTTCCTAGGTTGAACGGGATAGAAAATGTTTTATTTTATGCTAGCGTAGCCTACCCGTTCCCCAATAGTGGTATCAAAGCCTACGTGCGTAGTGTTCGATCTAGATCATACACATATAGGTGATATGTGGTGGAAATAGATTAGAACTATTGTTCTTGCGTCGGATTTTCAGAAGTTTCGGGTTCTAGCCCGAACATCCGAGCTAAAATAATTTTCGTACAGAAGGTTATTTTTGGAAGTTCCGGGTTTGACTCGAAAGTTCTGGGCCAAATTAATTTCGATACAAAAGGGTGATTTTGGAAGTTCTAGGATTTGAGCCAGAAGTTCTGGTCTTCGGCTGGAAGTTCTAGGCTTTGAGCCAGAAGTTCTGGGTCTGCTTTTTAGTCACGCATAGATTCTACGCTTAACTCATTTTTACAAAGAATATTGTGACTAGTTTGGCCTTGTGCAACATGTGATGCATATACGTAATTTTCATGGCCTACGTGTCATGGTTAATTGCAGCCCAAGGCTGTTCTATTGTTGTACGACCTGCGTGTCGACATATGATGCTTCTTCTCATGTAATTTATATAGTGTTATTAGATGTAATAGATTGATACAAGATCACGGAGGCTTGAAGCGTGATGACCCGAAGGACAGGAACCATGGAGATAGAGATCACCATGTGAGAAGAGCCATACTATGTCATAGTTAATATGATTGCCTGTGATGTTTACTTATGTTTCTGTCATACTATTCTTTAATGTTTTGTATGTGGTAGGCATCGTTATCATGTTAGAATAGTTTCCCTCAAAAATTAAAAGTCATTGATGCCATTTCCAATAGCTGCACCTACGAAGGTTTTTGATCATTGCATAGTAGGTCTACCAAATCAGGGTGCCATCTTTTATCTTAACCAGTTAGGGTGGATGTCGAACATCGACAAGCATAGTATTGGTTTGCTTAATAATGCTATCAAAATGGTTGTGGGCTTTGGGGCATAGAGTTGGGTGCTGGGGCATTCGATGCCACCCCAATGAACAAGAGTCACATAGGGATGTGATTAGCAAAGTGTTGCTTACCTAGGTCACTAATTTTCTAGCAGTGATGCCAAAGCTCACTATAAGTTAGTTGAATATGGATCTTGTCCCACTACATGTCATAAGAGGAAAACCGATTGTATATCACATAGTGGAGTATCTTTTATTTGATAGAAGATTCATATTAGCGTAGTGCTGAAACTTGCATTTTTGTTGTAGATCATGGCACCAACTGCTAGTAACACTTCCAGTTTTAATTTGTGATCAATTCTTGAAAAGGAAAAGATTTCTGGAACAAACTTTATTGATTAGCACAGAAACTTGAGAATTATTCTCAAAGAAGAGAAAAAGAAATATGTTCTAGAGGAGCCCCATCCTAATGAACCAGCTGATAATGCATCTATCACGGATCAGAGGGCTTATGAGAAGCACGCCAACGATTTAATTGATATTAGCTGTCTCATGCTTGCCTGTATGTCCTCTGAGCTTTAGAAGCAATATGAGAACAAGGATGCCTACGATATGATCATGGGACTCAAAGGCATATTTGAGAACCAAGCACAGGCCGAGAGGTACAACACCTCAAAGTCTTTGTGTGCGTACAGGTTGGCAGAAGGCAGCCTAATCAGTCCTTATATGATCAAGATGATTGGTTACATTGAGAGCCTAGAAAAACTTGGTTTTCCCCATGGCCAAGAGTTGGCTACGGATGTGATTCTCCAGTCGCTACTTGCGAGCTTCGTGCCATTCATCTTGAACTTTCATATGAATAGCATGGTGAAAAGCATGGCTGAATTGTATGGAATGCTAAAGACTGCTCTAGGAGTGATGATAGTATAGAAGGAAAGCAAGAAGAGAAAATGCAAGGGCAAGGCTAAAGCTTCAGATGAGATCTCGAGCTCTAAGCCTAAACCTGTTGGAAAGTTCAAGGTTGGCCCTGCTACTTCTGACACTTGTCACCACTGCCATAAGATTGGTCATTGGTGGAGGAATTACAAGTTGTACTTGAAAGAACTCAAGAAGAAGGGAAGTAAGACTTATAATTCAGGTATAAATGTTATTCAAATTAATCTTGCTACTCGTCCAAGTGATTCATGGGTATTTGATACCGGATTAATGATTCATACTTGCAAATCGTTGTAGGGACTGAATAGGATAAGGAAGTATGAAAGAGGCGAGTTGGATGTCCGCGTCGACAATGATGCAAGAGTTACTGCGTTGACCGTCGGTGTTTATTCCTTGTCGCTACCCTCAGGATTAGTTTTGGAATTGAATAATTGTTATTTCATTCCTGCCTTGGGCAGAAACATTATCTTTTATTCATATTTGGAAGAGGATGGTTATGAATTCATAATAAAGAACAGGTGTTGTTCGATATTTTTGAATGGCATGCTATATGGTACTTGTCCATTGTTGAATGGATTATATATACTAAATCTTGAGGATATAAATATTTATAACATCAATACAAAGAAACCTTGGCTTAATGATTTGAATCCCACTTTTGTTTAGCATTGTCGTTTAGGTCATATAAATGAGAAGCGTATGCATAAAGATGGCCTTCTAGAGTTATTTGATTTCGAATCATTTGACACATGCGAGTCCTGTTTACTTGGTAAAATGACTAAGAGGCCTTTCACTGCTCAAAGTGAGAGGGCAAATGAATTGTTGACCCTTGTACATATAAATGTATGTGGACCAATGAGTTCTACAGCCAGAGGTAGTTTTTAGTACATCATTACTTTTACCGATGACTTTAGTAGATTTGGTTATATCTACTTAATGAGTCATAAGTCGGAATCTTTTGAAAAGTTCAAGGAGTTCTAGAATGAGGTAAAAAATTATTTAGGCAAGACAATTAAATTTCTGCGATTCGATCATGGAGGTGAATATTTGAGCCATGAGTTTAATGATCATCTAAATCAATGTGGAATTGTTCCACAGCTAACTCCACCGAGCACGCCTCAATGGAATGGGGTGTCCGAACAGAGGAGCTGAACTTTGTTAGACATGGTCCGGTCAATGATGAGTCAATCTGATTTTCCATTGTTCTTCTAGGGATACGCTCTAGAAACTGCTGCTTTCACATTAAACAAGATTCCATCTAAATCTATAGAGAGGACACCATATGAGATATGGACTAGGAAGCGTCCTAGATTATCTTTTCTAAAGATATGGGGTTGTGAGGCATATGTAAAATGTTTGACGTCCAATAAGCTAACTCCCAAATCTGATAAATGCTTCTTTGTGGGGTATCCTAGGAAAACCAAAGGATATTACTTCTATAACCGGAAAGAAGGTAAAGTGTTTGTCACCCGGAATGGTGTCTTTCTTGAGAAAGAGTTTCTCTTGAAAGGAGTTAGTGGGAGCACGGTGCAATTCGAAGAGATTCGGGAACCACTCAAAAGTGTTTCGGCTCCTATTGAACCACAACTCAGTATGCAAGATGTTGTAGAATCTGTTGTCGAGACACCAGCCCTACGTTGGTCAGAAAGGGTTAGTCATGCACCCGAGCAGTTTATATTATTAACCTCGGGGCAGCACGACATATTATTGTTGGACAATGATGAACATAATTCCTACTCGAAAGCGATGGTGGGACCAGACTCTAAGAAATGGCTTGGAGCCATAAGATCCGAGTTAGAATCCATGCGAGAGAATCAAGTTTAAAACTTGATCGATCCACCTGATGGTGTTAAAACTATCGAGTGTAAATGGATTTTTAAGAAAAAGATAGACGTTGATGGAAATGTTCATAACTAGTGGGAGCACACTTGTATTCCTGGTCTTATATGTAGATGATATATTATTGATCGGAAATGACATTCCAATGCTTGATGCTGTTAAATCTTCGCTGCGAAAAAGTTTCTCAATGAAAGATCTTGGAGAGGCAGCATACGTATTGAGCATAACAATCTATAGAGATAGGTCGAGAAGGCTAATTGGATTAAGCCAAAGCATGTACATTGATAAGGTATTGAAACGGTTTAATATGTAGGATTCCAAAAAAGGTTTCTTGCCAATGTCACATGGCATTACTCTTAGCAAGAGTCAGTGTCCATCAACACCAGATGAGCTAGAGAAGATGAGTGTGATCCCGTATGCTTCCGCAATCGGGTCCATCATGTATGCCATGCTTTGTACACACCCAGATGTTCCCTATGCTCTAAGTGTTACGAGCAGATACCAATCAAATCCGGGTGAACGTCACTAGGCAATGGTAAAGAATATCCTCAAGTACTTGAGAAGAACTGACGATATGTTCCTAGTCGAGGTGCGGAGGAGCTCGTTGTAAACGGTTACACTGATGCTAGCTTCTAAACCGACAAGGATGATTCCAGATCATAATCTGGATTTGTGTTTAGCATTAATGGAGGCGCAGTGAGTTGGAAAAGTTCCAAGCAAAAAATGGTTGCAGATTCAACAACGGAGGCCGAGTACATTGCAGCTTCTGAAGCTGCAAAAGAGGCTGTTTGGATCAGAAAATTTGTTTCTGAGTTGGGTGTTGTCCCTAGTGCGTCCAGTCCAGTGGACCTCTATTGTGATAATAGTGGTGCTATTGCGCAAGACAAGAAGCCTAGGTCACACCAGAAGTCCAAGCACATACTACGGCGCTATCACCTCATCCGAGAGATCATAGATAGAGATGATGTAAAGATATGCAAGGTGCACATGGATTCGAACATTGCCAATCCATTCACGAAATCTCTCTCGCAGCCCAAGCATGAGGCTTACTTGAGCTCTATGGGTATTAGCTACTTGCGTGAATGAGTCTAGTGTATGTGAGAGAAGGTGTCTTGTCTATGCTAATGTACTTTTGGATAATTGGTTATCATGTTTCTTGAATAATTATCTTTTATATTGATCAGCAAGTATGTGACTTGTTTGTGAAACTCTTTGTTTATAATGATGTTATTCTAAATGATCCCTAATCTCAAATCGTCCTGTGGGACAATGATGATTTTATAGATTAGCACTTTTGTCTGATTGATGATCATGTTTCACGGATCATGGATATGAAGATATCAAATCAGCAATGTGAACACATGTTAGAGAACATGGTGTTGGATAGACCCACCTCGAGATATTGCTAGGATTGTTATTCTTAATGTGCCATCAGTTGTCATCTCAAATGGTGTACCTACAGAATCCTTAGACCTGAGATTGTCATTGATTTCAGAATGTGTAGTAGCACACTTAGGGGCTTCCAAACGCTATTCCGTAATAGCCTAGTTATAAAGGTTGCTTTCGGGTGTGTCACGAAACATGTCGTGGGATGTGAGCGGTCATGATGAAATTTACCCCTCCTAAATAGCGGGAGAGACGTCTCTGGGCCACTTGAGATAGTTGGATTGGGAAAGTGCATGGCTATGCCACTATGATTAAATAGTTAATCATGATTAATCCACTACTTGATCAAGTGAAGTGTCGAGCTATCACAAGGGTAGCACGAATCTCGCCTTGAACTTGACTAATGTCGTGTTGTAAAAGGATTGGTGCGTGAGTATATCAAGGTTCCGTTGATCTTTGTATGCATTCGAGGATCAGTATGTGCTGCTAGGTACCGCTATTGACTTTCAATGCAGAAAGGGTTTTCGGATGGCGGTCGTTTACATATGAACCTATCGGGTCACATGCTTAAGGGGATGGGATTTCAAACTTGCAAGAATTGACTCTAGTGCAAGTGGGAGATTGATGGTAATATGCCCTAGAGACAAGTTCTGGAGGAACCGAAAGTTCTGGCTGGATCGGAACTTCTGGGCCTACCCTGGCGGTGAGTTCTAGAGGAACCAGAAGTTCCGGTTGGATCGGAACTTCTAGGCCTGCTCTAGAGGCAAATTCTAGACGAACCGAAAGTTCCGGGCTTC
>KE372924.1:577241-588418 GCA_000418225.1 Zizania latifolia
AGCACGAGTTTCTAGACTAGGTCGTCTTCTTCGAACAATTTTATTGACACTTTCTTATTATAATGTCTTGCCACCCTAGCCTTGTTCTCTTCTACTTTTATAAGCGCACGAAGCCAATTTTGAGCAAGTCTTCTAACTCATCGATCATCAATCTGTAGTAGTTATTGGCTATTAGCTCGTTCTGAAGAGCGAGACGCCTAGAGCCGATGTTTGTTTCCCATGGTAGCACGGCTTCGTGTCCATAAATAAGCTGATAAGGTGGCACCTAAGTTGAACCATGGCAAGCCATCCGATATACCCACAATACATCGGCTAGCATAGTATGCCACTTCTTAGGTTGTTCAGCAATTTTGCGCTTGATTAACTTTATCAAACTTTTATTTGAGGCTTCAGCTTGGCTGTTGGCTTGAGCATAATAAGGCGATGAACTCAATAACTAATGATTGGGTTCATGGTCGATGCAGGAGCTCATTGTATGTTTTCAAACTTTTGACAGTCCTAGCATCCTTTATAATACATAAAACAGTCCTTAGGCATCGTCGGCCAAAAATAACCCATTCACCGTAGTAACCATTTCATTTTATGGGCCGATTGATGAGTTCCATAAATTCCCTCATGCACTTCACACATCATGACTTTTGCTTCTTCTAGGTCTAGGCATTTCAATAGCACTCCATCGATCATTCGATAATATAATTCTTCATCTAGTAATACATACTTCAGTACTTTGTAATGGAGCTTCCTTGGGGCCGATTAGAATGGATCCCGCAAGTAGCTTATTATTTCGGTCCTCCAATCTTTAGCATCGATATCGGCTATCTCTGCCTTGATGAGTTTATCCATCGATCGATATCCTGATGTGGCTTATGCTAAGTCATTGGCTTCTATATTTTGATCCCTGGATACATGTGTCAATGACACTATCTTGAATCCCTTCAACAAGTCTTCCTAATTACTAATAAGGAATCCCCCATGATCTCGATGGCATCGGCTTCTATCTTGGATAACAACTTTAGCCTCTTGAGGACCGCCTCGTACTCTGCCTGATTATTGGTGCATTAAGGTTTAATTGTGAAGGCAAATTCGAAGCTTGACCCTCGAGGCAATATGATCACAAGCCCAATGCCACATCCATGCTTATATATGGATCCATCGAAGAAAAGAGTCCATGGTATCAGCTCCACATAATCTATTATTATGTCCCTATGTTGAACAATGAAATTGACGATGGCTTGACCTTTTACTGCCTTAGCCGATTCATATTGTAGGTCAAACTCTGATGATGCAAATACACATTAGCCAATCCTCCCCTTAAAAATTGAAGCCGATAGCATGTACTTGATGACATCAGGTTTGCATACAACCGTGCATTGTGCTGATAGCATGTAATGTCTTAACTTGGTACACAAAAAATAAAGACATAAGCATAGCTTCTCAATTGTGGGGTACCTTGTTTCAGCATCTAATAGGCGTCGGCTCAGATAAAACATGACGCGCTCTTTTCCGTCTAACTCCTAAATCAATACTGATTTAATGCTCATGTCATCGGCTGATAAATATAACTTGAACGACTTACCAAGCTAAGGTGAAATTAGAACTAGAGGAGAACTTAGATATTTCTTGATTTTATCAAATGTTTTCTAATGTTTATCAGTCCAGACGAATTTCGGACCTTCTTTTATCCTCAGTAAAGATGTGAACGGTTCTAATCGGTCAGACAGATTTGAAATGAATCGCCGAACAAAATTAATCTTGCTGATCAAGGATTGTAGCTCGATTTTATTTTCTGACGGTATCGTCTTCTTGATAGCTTGGATAATGTTCTGGCTTATCTCAATACCTCTTTTGTAGACCATAAAGCTAGGAATTTTCTTGCCGATACGCCAAAAGCACACTTCTTTGGATTCATGAGAAGACCATATTTCTTTGTCCTCTCTAAAACCCTCCACAAATCGGCTAAATGTTCTTCATCATCTTGCGATTTCACTACTACATCATCGATCTATATTTTCACCAGCAAACCGATAAGATCATGGAATATATAATTCATTGTCCTCTGATACGTTGCTCTGGCATTTCTTAGCCCGAAAGTCATGACTACCCATTCAAATAAGCCGAAGGCACCAGGGCATTAAAAAGCGGTCTTTGGGATATCTTGTTCTGCCATGAATATTTGGTTATATCCGGCATTTCCATCCATGAAACTAATAATCTTGTGTCCTGAAGTCGCATCGACTAACAAATCTGCAATCGGCATTGGGTATTTATCCTTTGGTGTGGCCTTATTTAGGTCTCTGAAATCAACTCATATCTTTAGTTGCTCGTTTTTCTTCCATACTAGAACTATATTAGATACCCACTCGGCATATCGGCATGGCCTTATGAAGTTCGCGTTGTAAAGTCTTGTAATTTCAGCCTTTATGTCAGGATAAATCTTTAGCTTGAACCTCCTCTGACTCTACTTTACAGGCCAAAACCATGATTTTATGGGGAGCCGATGTTCCACAATCGATTGTCTAAGTCCGAGCATCTCATGATATTTCCACGCAAAATAATCCTGAAACTCTTTTAATAAAGTAATTAATCTTTCTTTTACAGAAAAAGTAACTTAGCACTAATATACGTCAGCCTTGGCCTATCTCCTGGTCCGATGCCCACTTCTTTCAATTCATTGACCTATGTAAACCCTTTCCCCAGCTTTCCTTCTTCATCATCTATTTCTCGAGTTACAGATCTTGGCCTAGTATCATCTCATTTATTGGCTGGTGGCCAAGATCCAATACCCTTAAAAAATCATTTTCCCAAACACGTCCGAAAAGGCAATCTATTTTCTCGAAGTCGGGCGAATCGGCTTTTGATACGATAACCGATCTATCGGCTTGAATAACCTCAACCTGATCACCCTGCCATTGCATTAGACTTTAGTGCATAGTAGAGGGAACATGAATTCAATCCCTTCCAAGCAAGAAGCTATACGAACCCTTTCCATCTGTCACAACAAACGTGGTCAGCAGTGTCTTACTTCCGACCATGATATCAACATTTAGGGCTCCTTTGGTGTCTAATAAATTACCACCAAAGTCTTTTAACACCATGTTGGTCTTTATTAAATCTTCATTTGTCTTTCCTAGCTTGCAAAATGTAGAATATGTCATTAAATTAACATGGGCCCCTCCATCGACTAACATTTTTGCCATCGGCTTTCCATCAACATGCCCCTTAATATATAAGAGCCTCAAGTGTCGATGCTTAGCATCTTCTGGCTTCTTAAAGATCACCGGTTATGGTTGCAAAAGTAATTGAGCGGTCGATTCTTCATCATCCTCACTATCTGATGGTGGCACTTTATATTCAGCTGGTAAGATGAAAACCATGTTCACATCCATCGGTTGTTCCTCTTTATCGGCTTTGTTCTTTAGACGCCACTCCTTTCTGTTGTGGCGTCTGTTTTGCCGATACTCTTCATACTCTTCTATCAATTGCTCCTAATGCCACTGTCATTGGAGCCTTCTTTTCTGGCTCCACGTCAACCCTTCCGGGCACCATCAAGGCTTTTGAACGGGGTTTCTGCTGCCTTGCCATCTATCTTCATTTCAAACTTGGCGATGGTAAACAATTTCCTCTGACTCTTCTTCAGGTGATTCCAGTCGATCTTTACTAGGAATCTGTTCCTTACGACACCGATCACAAGAATTATCATCATCTTGGCAAACTTTTTCGGCGTATTCTGGGCAATCTTCAATAGATGGAAGCCTCATATCATTTTTCCAACAAAAACGAAAGAAAGAGCATTCCCAATGTGGGTCTATTTCATCATGGTGCTGATACGGCATGGCACACTGCTCTCTCTCACTACGCCGATGAACTTTCACATGGCGTCTTAAAGTTTGGGTCTCTTCTATATGAAAGCGTGATGAGCCGGCATGCACCATATTTACCAAAAAAGGGTTTCCATCTATCTTCATTGGCTTCTTCAATTCATTAAACTATATCCTTCCCTGCTCGATGGCTGATTTGATTTGTTGACGAAAAACTTTTCACTCATTTATATTGTGGGAGCCTGTATTGTGCCACTTACAATACTTCCTCTTCTTCAATTCCTCGGTCTATGGAATCACATGATTTGGTGGGAGATGAATCTGTTTTTCTTTTAGTAACAAGTTAAAAATCTTATCTACCTTGTTAATATCAAAATCATACTTTTGCTCTTTTTTGGCAACCTTCGCCCATGTATATGTTACAGTTTTCTTCAATCTAGCCCACTCCGCTGGGCCGATTTCTCTATCGGACTCTTCTTGCTCTGATTTCGATGAGTAAAATTGCACTTGTACTACTCGTTTCTACATATTCTCTTTATGTACCTCTTAAAATCATCTTTCATGTGCCGATACTCTTTGCACTAGGTGCGCTAGGCTATCAAATTCTTGGGAGGAAAACCTCTCCCTAATCGGCGCTAGAAGGCCTTGAAAAGCTAATTTAGCCAATTGAGCGTCGGTTAGGTTAAGGCCATAGCATTGGTTCCTCACGTCATGAAACCACTGAATAAATTCTGGCACCGACTCATCAAGACGTTGCTTTATGACTATCAAATCTGTTAATTTCATTTCTTGAATACCAGTGAAGAAATACTTGTGAAACTACTTTTCCAAATCGGCCCATCCCTTGACTGAATTAGGAGGGAGTGATGAAAACCAAGTAAAGGCTGATGCTGATAAGGATAATGGAAAAAAACCTAACCCTCGGTGCTTCTTCGGCCAATGCTTTGCCACATTGTGCTAGAAACTGACTGATATGTTCAACCGTCGAAGTATTGTCTTGACCAGAAAATTTTGAGAAATCAGGAACTCTGTATCTATTTGGTAATGGCACTCTATCAAACTAATCTAGGTACGGATGCCGATACATAAAGATTTGTTCCTTTGGCTTGAGTCCAAACTGATCTCTCATTACTTCTGCAATCTTGAGGGTAAAGTCATCGTCTTGTTACACCGGGTAATGCTGTATTGGTGTTATTGTCCTTTCCTGATGTTGAGGCCCATAGTATGCCATCTGATGAAACACCGACGGAGGTGCGTTCGCCTAAGGTTGGTGAAGTTGCGGCTACACACCGATTGGCGCTGGTGCTAGATGTATCAAGCTTGGTATCATATTGCGTTCTATCCCATAAGTGACCGGTGGCAACAGAGTTGTCATTGGCGGAGGTGAGCTTAGAATAACAGGCACTGATGACCTTTGCAGTAGATAAACTGGTCCCTAAGTTAGTTCCGTCCACTGTCTTCTTGATTAGTCCCTGTAAAGTGTTCAATAACACATCAGATTGATTTATTAATGCATGGTAGATGGCCTCATTAACTGACTCCTAGAATGATTTGGATTCTGTGGGCTCTAGTTTCTTGACTCCCCTAATAAAGATGGTACTATGAGTTGGCTCTTCTAGATCGGCCCACATCGAGTCATGCTGAATGATTCCAAACATAACTTCTGAAAATCTGTTAGAGTTTGTTCTACTTCTTTCCTTTGCTCATCGGTCAAGGTCTCCATGGTGATTGAGATAATGTTGTTGATGTTCTTGATCTCTTTTCCTGCCATGGTGCCAATGGAGATGAACTGTCTTGCGAGGATTCACGATGAAGGTCTCACTAGGCATGCCAAGAAAGCGTGTTAACACAAAAATCACACAGGGATCTTTGCACCTTCACACTCGAAGGCCTAGAAGAGTCTACTTAGCTCCAGTGCAGGTCCTAAAAACCTAGAGGTGTACTAAGCGTGCCAGTCAATTTGACCTGCAATTGACAAGGAAACAAACGTGAGTTGTTCTAACGCTACCGACGATGGCCCATTAGCATTGGCCCTAATAGTTCATGTAAAAGGTATGATGCATCATATGGATGTGTCAATAATCATGTAATGGTCAATTGACATTAAGTCTATTTATCGTTCTCATCGGTAGATCCTTCCAATCGGTTCATAAAGTAGACTCAACACATCAATCTCTATGGTTCGAACTCAACCGATACAGCGCAAAGACATCATGCTAAGAGTACCATGAATAAGACTAAATCCGATTGGCAAGATAACAGGTAACTCACTGGCTAAAACTTCGATGTACGTCGGGCTAGCAGATCAGATCAAACCATCTCGTATACCTCTCACCAGTGCAATGGATCGGACCCAACCGAGACAGCATTACACTAGCGACCGATATGCGATCTAATCTAAAACACCTACAAGATCGACATGATTGGCAAACACATTCGATCCGAACCATGAAGCACAGCATGAGAATAAGAATCTATGCATTACATCGATAACTAGCAATATAAAAACATAGATGCTTACAATTTTATTGTGGGTCTGCGTGGTATGTTTGAGAACCAAGCAAGGGTCGAGAGGTTCAACACCTAAAAGTCATTGTTTGCGTGTAAGCTCACTGAAGGAAATCCCGTCAGCCCCCATATTATCAAGATGATTGGCTATATTGAGAGTCTGAAAAAGCTTGATTTTCCCCTTAGTCAAGAGTTAGCTATTGATCTGGTTCTTCAATCCCTACCATCAAGTTTTGAACCGTTCATACTGAATTATCATATGAATAGCATGGATAAAACCTTAATAGAACTGCATGGCATGCTGAAAATCACCGAGGAAAGCATTAAGAAGAAGAACAATCATGTGATGATGTTGTAGAAAAGCAAGAAACAACCCTGTGTCAAGAAATATGCAGTCAAGTGGAAGTTGACTCCCGATGAGATAGCGAACAATTCCAAGACCAAAAAGGACAAGAAAGGGATGGCTCAAGATGCAGTATGCTTTTACTATAAGGAGCTGGGTCGTTAGAAGAGGAACCGCAAGAAGTACCTAGAAGATCTCAAGAAGAAGGGAAGTACGACTTCTGCTTCTAGTATAAATATTATAGAAATCAATCTTGTTACTTCATATATTGATTCTTGGGTATTTGATACTAGATCAATTGCTCATGTTTGCAAGTCGTTACAGGGGTTGAGAAGAAGTAGAAGTTTGATTAGAGGTGAAGTGGATCTTCATGTGCGCAATAGAGCAAGAGTTACTGCGGTTGCTGTTGGCACCATGCCATTGTTTCTACCTTCAGGATTAGTTTTGGAATTAAATAGTCGTTATTGTGTTCTATCTCTGTCTAAAAATATCATATCTGCTTCATGTTTACAAGCAGAAGGTTATGACTTTAGATCAATGAACAATGGTTGTTCTCTTTATTTCAAAGAAATGTTCTATTGTCATATTCCATTAGTGAATGGAATATAAGTTTCAAATCCTAAAGAATCTCCCGTCTATAACATTAATACAAAAGGCAACGTCTTAATGATTTACATCCCATATTTATTTGGCATTGTCGCGTAGGCCACATAAATGAGAGACGCATGGAGAAGCTCTATAAAGATGGTCTTCTTGACTCTTTTGATTTTGAATCATTTGAGACATGTGAATCTTGTTTACTTGATAAGATAACAAAGACGTCTTTCATGGGACAAAGTGAGAGGGCAAGTGACTAGTTGGCACTCATACATACTGATGTATGTGGACCAATGAGCTCAATAGCCAAAGGTGGTTTTCAGTACTTCATAACTTTTACCGATGACTTTAGTGGATATAGGTATATCTATCTAATGAGGCATAAGTCTGAGTCCTTTAAAAAGTTCAAAGAATTCTAGAATGAAGTATAGAATCATTTAGGAAAAACAATCAAGTTTGTATGATCGGATCATAGAGGAGAATAATTGAGCCTTAAATTTGAGAATCATCTAAAGGATTGTGGAATTGTTCCACAATTGACTTCACCCGGGACACCTTAGTGGAATGGGGTTTCCTAGCGGAGAAATCATACCTTATTAGATATGGTCCGATCAATAAGGAGTCAATATGATCTTCCATTAGCCTTCTAGGGATATGCTCTTAAAACAGTCGCTTTCACACTAAATAGTGTTCTATCAAAGTCAGTTGGAAAGACTCCATATGAGATATGGACAGGATGACATCCTTATCTGTCTTTTCTTAAAATTTGGGGTTGTGAAGCTTATGTAAAGTGTTTACTGTCCGATAAGCTTACTCCCAAATCTGACAAGTGTTTATTTATCAGGTATCCTAGGGAAACTAAAGGATATTGTTTCTATAACAAGGAACTCGACAAAGTATTTTCACCCGACATAGTGTATTCTTAGAGAAAGAGTTTCTCTTAAGAAGGGTTAATAGGAGCTTGGTGCATCTCAAAGAAATTCAAGAAATACCTAAAAATGTTTTGACTCCTACAGAACCACAATATGATAATCAAAGTGTTCAAGAACTATTATAAGTACACTAGCACCACGTAGGTCAGAGAGGGTACGACATGCACATGAGAGGTTCATGTTCTTGACCACTTAGGAATGGGATATATTATTGTTAAACAACGATAAGCCCAAGACCTATGAAAAAGTGATGGTAGAATCAGACTCTAAGAAATGGCTTAGAGATATGAGATCCAAGCTTGAATCCATGTATAGCAATCAAGTTTGAAACTTTGTTGATCCACCCGATGGTGTAAAAACCATCGAGTGTAAATGGGTTTTCAAGAAGAAGATAGACATAGATAGAAATGTTCACATCTATAAAACACGATTGGTGGTAAAAGGTTTCAAACAAATTCAATGTGTTGACTACGATGAAACCTTCTCGCCCGTTGCAATGCTAAAGTCTATTCAGATCATTCTAGTGATTGCTATATATTTGGATTATGAAATATAGTAGATGGATATCAAAATAGCTTTCCTTAATGGAAACTTGAGTGAGGATATGTACATGACACAGCCGACTGGTTTTGTCGATCCACAATCAGCTAGAAAGGTATGCAAACCACAAAAATCTATTTATGGATTAAAACAGGTATTTTGGAGTTGGAATATTCGTTTTGATGATGTGATCAAAGGGTTTGGTTTCATCAAAAATGAAGAATAGCCTTGTGTTTACAAGAAGGCTAGCGGGAGCATGTTTGTATTTCTGATCTTATATGTAGATGACATATTATTGATCAGAAATGATATACCTATGCTGGAGTCTGTTAACTCTTCATTGAGAAATAGTTTCTCTATGAAAGACTTATGAGAAGCAGCATATATTCTGGGTATTAAGATCTATAGAGATAGATTAAGGAGGCTAATTGGATTATGCTAGGATATGTACATTGATAAGGTGTTCAAGAGGTTCAACATGCAGGATGCCAAGAAAGGTTTCTTCCCTATGTCACATGGCATAAATCTCAGCAAGACTCAGTGTCCAAGTACACCTGATGAGCGAGATAAGATGAATGGGATTCCATATTGATATGGATCAGCCTAGTGAACCAATAACAAAATAGCTTATAAACACACAAGAATAAGCTATGAAGGAGCAAGAACTATTTATACCATTTTAAGGACCAATTACACAGAGTCAAGCAAAGAAACTAGAAAAAGAGGTGAACTTGTTCTTAGCTGATATATATTTTAATATTAATGAGAATTTTATACTACCTAAATATTGTACTTTGCTCATGCTTGGGTTTACAACTCGCTGATTGCGAGCTAAGGAAAACGGTCTAGTCGGGTGTTACTTTTTCCTCCATGGTGTTACTTTATACACTGGTCTGATCGTCCGTTACTTTTTCTTCCACGGTGTTACTTTACACCTCTGTTTGTTGACAATGTTCCAACTTTCAAGAGATGGACGATCTAACCTGTCATAATTCAATAGCCATAATGCATATGGTTGGAAAGATAATTAAGTCTACTTTCATCTCCAATAAATGGATCATCTTTTAGACTTCTTAATAAAAAGTTATGGCTGTTTTAGTGAAGACTATATAGAAGTTGAACTAGCTGCGCGAGGCTATTCGGAAATTCTTCCTAGAGACCTTTGAGCTGCCAACTTCTCACGAAACTTAAGAGTCTTTTGATACCCAGCTAGGAGGGTTGTTCCTATTATAAATACTCCTCATTTTCCTTGCAAGAATAGACTTTTGATAATAAAAAAGCTGATCCCCTTATTTAGCTATGTGCTAACAAATTGAGAGTGAAATCTCTATCCCTTTGCTCTTGTGATTTCCTTGTGGGATTGCAGAAGCAGACATTCGACGTCTCTCAATTAGTGCTCCTACTCCCTTCAAGGTTTCTTTGATTGATTGTAGGCTGTGTTGGTTGGTAACTTAGAGTGTGGTTGGGCGAACCCTTGATTCAGGCTGTCGTAATCGAGACGGTGGTTGGCTTCAAGTACGATCGCCAGGTTGCATTGTTATCTTAGCTGCTCGTAGTTAGTTATCTTGGTCTCTTTGAGGCTAATTAGCAGTTTATGATCCTATGCCATGAAGATCAGGACCACACCCCGTACCATCTGGTATCAGAGCTTTCATTGCCATGGTAGAATTCTTTTCCTTAGCTACATATTTTTGTTTTCATCCTATCCAGAAAAAGCCTTACAAAAATATTTTCATAACCTCATATGTTGCCTCTATTATTTTAGTGTGTTTAGGTAAGTTTCTATCCATTAGAGTATTTGTTTAGTTGCTGATCGAATTCGCCATCTACATCTTTGTTGCTGATATATCATCTTGTTATCTTGTTATCCTTGAAAATTACCACACAAAAAAATTGTATGATATTATTGTTGGTTGTTTTTGTTCTACCTATTGTTCGTACAAGTGTTATATCATTGTTCAAAAAAGTATCAAAAAAAGAGTCAGGAAAATAGAAAAAAGAATAAAAAAGGAAAGAAGCGAAAGATATTGTGCAAAATTGCTGAAACGTTTATGCAAATTGCTCTCTATTTGCACTCTATCAATTGTGCAGATTTTTATGTGCTAGATAATCCATTGCTAGTGTGGAATATAGTTGTTGGATCTCTAAAATTTTTTATTTACACCATCCATATCTTGAGATCAGCATCAAGAATTGAACATCTAGTTTAGATTGTTACTTATCTTTACAACAACTAGAATTCAGATTGCATTTTATATATTTTCCTTACCAAGCTAAAAAACAAGCCACCATTTACGTCATCCTTGTCTTGTGTTCGCTTAACCATCACACTTTTACCGCCACACATACAAGCTTGTAATCCACAGAGAAAACAAAAGAGTTTTGGTTGGTAAGAGAAGGTGAGGTTGTGAGATATTCCACATATTGTCCTATCATATA
>KE372924.1:606906-625139 GCA_000418225.1 Zizania latifolia
TTGAACCGCCGATCTAGGCCGATCGGCCTAGATCGGCGCTTCAACAGCCGAAATAGAGCTCTATAAAGGGGGTCGAAGCCCCCTCCCACCCGCGCCTCACTTGTCTCTTTGGCTTGGAGCTCCCAGGTATGCTTCCTGTCCCCTCTTTTGTCTTCTTTAGGTAGTAGTAGTTAGGTAGTTAGTTTAGGGTAGTTTAGTAGTAATTTAGGAGTAGTCTAGTAGTTTTTTGGGGTAATTTAGGAGTAGTTTATTAGTATTTTAGTTATAATTTAGGACTAGTTTAGTATTATTTTAGGGGTAGTTTAATAGTACTTTAGGAGTATTCTGATGAAGCTTTGAGAGTAATTTAAACATAGTCGAGAGATAATTTAGTGGTAATTAGGGTGCCAATGACAGCTCAGACGAAGAAGAGGAAGCAGGTGATGACAACAATGAGAATGAAGAGGAAGACAATGTGATTCCCAACGAGTGGCAACTATAAGATTATGATGCTCTTGCTATTAATGAGGGCCGTGACACTCGTTGGGAGTATGGACAGAACGAGGTCCAGAAGGATGCGGTGTATCCTACCAAAGATGCAGTTCAAGATGCCGTGAAAGCTTGGGCATTGTTACTCCGGCGATCATTTCGAGTGAAGAAGTTGAACCACACAATGTATGACGTTGTGTGTGAGATGGATGATTGCCTATGGAGAGTTCGCGCACATCAACCGAAGTGGAGAATTCATTGGATATGCTCAATTGTGGTGCAACATACATGGGTGGTCGATACAGCTGTAACCAGGCACAAGAATTTAAGTGCCAAGTACATTGCGGGGGCGATGTATTCTGAGATTGTTGAGAATCTTAGTTATGAGCCTCGGGCCTTAATACTTGCCACAGAGAGAAGATTTCAGTACACAATCAACTATTCTAAGGCATGGAGAGCTAAACAGAAGGCGCTCGAAATGAGATTCGGTACATTCGAAGACTAATATCATAACCTGCCTTTCTATCTGGATACGGAGAAGAGGCACAACCCTGGCACATACTTCTCTTTCGAAGAGAAAGAAGCGATATTCCCGGAGGGTGCACTGATTCTACATCGAGTTTTCTTTGCACTCGGTGCTTGCATCCGAGCTTTTCAGTACTATCGTCCTATTCTTTGTGTGGATAGCATATTTCTAACTGGGAAGTATAGAGGTCAGATATTGACTGCTATTAGTGTTGACGGCAACAACCAGGTTGTGCCAATTGCCTTTGGCTTCGTAGAAAGTGAGAACTATGAAAGTTGGTTGTGGTTCTTACGGCGCTTGAACGTTGGGGTTCTTCAGGGCAGGCCAAATGTTTGTTTGTTGCATGCCGACATGCTGGACTTATAAAGGCAGTCCAACATATAAAACATGATTTAGATGAGCCATATCCTTAGAAGGACATTCAATCTCGATGGTGTATGTGCCATCTAGGTGCGAATTTCTACTGTCAGTTCGGGAAGAATAAAGAATTGATTAATCTGTTCAAGAGACTGCGTAGCCAAAACCAAGAGAGAAAGTTCAAGGCTTTGTGGACAAAACTTGATGAGCTAACATCAAAATACAAGAATGAGAAGGCCGCAAGGCAGCAATCTAGAAGTGATCCGGAGCTAGAGCCAGAGCCACTTTGTTCTCTGCCCACTGATGACCAATAGACGATCCGCAAACGACAAAGGATGAAAGTTCGATGCTTTTCAGATTGGATTAAATTCGAGAGTAGGGAGCATTGGTCTCTACTCTATGACACTCACGACGCAAGGTATGGCATCATGACCACCAATCTTGCAGAGGTGTACAATTGGGTCATGCGGGGTATGCGATGCTTGCCTTTGGTTGGTATTGTGGAGGGCATAATCCGTGGAACCACCCGATACTTCGTGGACCGACATACTGCTGCTTTTGTGGTGCACAGCGACGAGCGACATTTGTATTGCAGAAAGATTATGGAGTACTTCATTGAGAAAAGTAAGTAACGTGTAGAGACAAATGTCGGCGAGGAATAAATCGGGATGTTATTGTTTATGAGTGCACTGTTATAGACACTTGTCGGTGTAGCTGCAACAAACCATCTCTGTACCACAAGCCATGCAGTCATGTCATGAGGGCGTGCGCCATATTTGATATGTATGCCAGGGTGTACTTGTCTGAATAATTCACAAAAGAGAAGGTCCTGCAGACTTGGAGCGGTGAACTCCGAGGGTATGGGGTTGTCAGCTCATTCACATCTTCGCCAGATGGTGCATGTCGTTGGGTGCTAGATTTTCAACGTGTCAACTTAAAGGTGGGAAGAAGGAAGACATGACGTATTCGGAATGATATGGATGAATCCGAAGCAGGCAGGAAAAAGAAAAAGTGCTCTTTGTGTAACATGGCTGGACACACGTACAAGAATTGCACAAAAGTCAGCACAAGTAGTCGAGGCCCCCCATGATATACAGATCACCGCACATCACACAATGTATATAGTCCCCAAGATATACGTGTGGTAGTTACTTCACTTGTTAATTGTCACATGTTGTATCTTTGGCGCTAATAATATTTGTTTGTTTTACAACATGCAGATGGTGGGTAATGATGATTGCCCGTACGAGCTTCTCTCCGCTACGATCGACGGCCACCACCAGGCACGAGCACTCACGTCCACCGATCCAGATCAGCCTGATCTCATCCCACTCAGAGTCCGGACACCGCAGTATCTCTGGAGCATCCATCCCCGATGGGTTGGCAGGTTAGTTAAGCAAGCACAATGGTTGTTCATATTTTATTTTTATCTCGTTACGTGACTAACATCTTTTTTCATGTAGGTTGCATGGTACTGGCTTACTCCCTCTAGCTAGATTGGTCGATGGAGCCACCAGGTTTCCATTCGACAGAGCTTTTCTCACAGCGTGGGTCGACAGATGGCGTCCGGAGACACACACATTCCACCTGCCTTTGGGGGAGGTGCCGATTACGCTTGAGGATGTATCTTATCTGCTAGGACTTCCAATAGCAGGAGCAGCAGTTGTCCCGAACGATGTTCAGCCAGATTGGTGCGTTGACATGCTTGCGCGCTTTAAGGAGCCCATCCCATCCTGCCTGGTGACACGGCAGTGGAGGAGTTTACGGACACAAATGGGACGACACAGAGTTGGTTGCGTCAGTACCATGTATGTCGTTTTAACTTGGTAATGAAATTAAACATTAACTTATCCATAGTGGTTGTATACTAACGTTTGATCTTTCATAGGCAGAGCACCTAGCTCCCGATGCTGACGATTACACCGTTAGTCGACACTTGGAGGCTTACCTCCTTTGGCTTTTTGGCTGGGTGATGTTCAACAGCACGCACCACGATAGCGTCGATAGGCACTTGGTGCAGTTCGCCCAAGCCATCATCGATTCACCCGACGATAGCGTTCCACAGTACTCATGGGGATCTGCCGTCCTTTGCGCCACATACCACGCTCTTTGTGACTGATGTCGACGCCGGACGGCTGGCGCGTCCATTACTGGGTGTCCCTTATTGATACAAATCTAGTCATACGAGAGGGTGTAGATTGGTCGGCCCCAGGTTGACATGACACCATACCTAGGGGGCCGCCAGACGAGGACATTGTCCGACCAACTATGGGCACACTTTGGTGTCGACGATGGGTCAGTATTTATTGTACTTAATCATTCACCAAAATTAATTTTGTACTGATATTTCTTCTTTTGCAGCCATCTTGGGCCCACTCTCAGACCCACCTCTCCTACCCAGACTACACGGCGTAGCTCAACAACATTCGGGCGCACGACTTTCATTGGAGACCTTACATGCCAGGCGAGATCATCTGGCGCGCGCCTCACGGGCTCTCCGCCTTGTGCTTATGGGACGCGGCATACTGGAGGACATGTAGATGCCTCGTATTCGATGTCATAATCGAGGGATATGCTCCCTACCACGTCTGTTGATAATTTGGATGAGCGGAGTACTTCCTATGTCCTATATAGGCCTAGGTGCCTGCTTAGATGCACCGGTGAGCTCCTGCACATGTACATACGAACATTAGCATCACGTTTTGCTGTTATGTACCATTGTAAACCTTAATTTAAACTATTTGCTACAGGAACACGCGGAAGGGAGTACCTAGCGGTATTCCATGGGATGTTAGGATGCAGCCATGGGTCACCCAGTGGGAGGGTGCACTGGAGGACCTAGATGAGGAGGACAACGATTACGACCCTATGACTTACTATCACTACCTTCGATGGTACTCCGTTCATACCAGGGTTCGTCTCGTCAGAGGACGGGGCAATGGTCCTCCACCCACGGCTAGTGTGACGCACGGACATCCATCTCACATGGTCGCTGCCTTTCAGGAGTCGGTACGTACATGAATTTTCTAATCTCTGATGATTGATGATTGATACTACGTGACTATCTGACTTTATTCTTTTGCAGTCCGATCACATGTGGAACGCACGAAACTATATTGACGATATCGTTCAGCGGTGGGTCACCGACGTTGGTGTGGTGCACAACCCGCTGGACTAGAGGGGATTGCTGGCGGCTCTCGATGAGATCGACGCTTCTATCCGCCTCACGTCTGCACGGCCACCTCCTCCAGCTGCTGCCCCTCAGCCACCTCCTCCAGCTGCTACCCCTCAGCCACAGCCTCTAGCTCCTCGTTCACAATCAGTGCCTGTGATGCCGGCATCCCTACCGGTGCAGCCTCCACAGTATTGGTATCCTCCGCACCAATACTTCTACGGTCTGGGCCCATGATCGGTAGCGGGCCCATCATCGGCAGTGGGCCCATCGGGACATGCGGCACGGCCACTATTGGGATATGGAGCACAGCAAACACCTGGTGAGAACTGTACAGTCTTACACCATTTTACATCGTAATATAAATTATGTCACTAATAACTCATATGTTTACACAGCGTCGTATCCATATCAATACTGGCGAGCTGGCGTGGACACTGCCTATCATAGTCCGTCTGGACCGATAGACTCTAGTACCAGTGGCCAGCACGACTCAGGAGGTTATGACGCCTGGGAGCATGGCGCCGCTGAGGTGTTCGGGCCTTCGCAGCTTGAGGGAGCACCACCATCTACACAGCCGGAGCAACAGCCCACTAAACCGCCTAGGGTGCACCGTTCGCCTGATAGGTTTACCTTCTCGGAGCAGACACCGAAACAGGAACCGAGACGCACTTGGGGTAGGCGTGGTGGTTAGTACGGATTACGATTGTTATCATAGGGATGAACGATTTGTACCGAAACATTTATTACGATATATCGTATTGTGTCATTATGCACTTCATATTATGAACATGCACTTCGTAGTATCCCTGCTATTTACTATCTACTCATAATTTGAGCTTACACTTCAATACCACATTTGACGAGCTTGCTTGTACATGTGTGATTGCCTTCGAAATAGATATTGCAATGACATGATACAGTAATTTAAGTAGTCCAGCATCAACAACTTCTAACAACATAGTTCGTGACATAACACAGTACATTATAATAGCACATGTAAACGTGATTACGTGCCTTTAGTGAAATAAAAATAGCTGACACTTATCCAAACTGACTACTAAGTGCAGCGAGGGTACTTTCTCTTCCTTATGGTGTCTAGTCCTGCTTCCTTAGCACAACAAGCCCTTTTCTCGCTTCCTCTCTCTTTCAGCCTCACGCTCCTCTTTTGCCTTACGCTCCACCTCCTCTCTCCTCTTCTCTTCTTCCTCACGCTCACAGGCCCGCTGGTATCGCATCTCAAAAAGCTCCCTGTTAAACTCCTTGTGTCTCATAAGCTCTGCCCAGCTATCAGGATGCACCTCTTTATCAATCCATTCGACAAAGTCACAGAGCGGAGATGGCGATGGTGGAGGAGTTACCTACATGCATAAACATTAATAGAGATATTATAAGTGATTTATTTGAGAACAAGATATAACTAAAGAAATAGCATAATTATTCATACCAGTTTATTAGCACGTGGTCCACACTTTGATCTTGGCTTTGGCTTTTCAGGAGTGTAAGAGTAGTTGCCACACTTCCAATACCTCATCTCGTATGTGAGGTCATCCATACCTATCATGAACTTACATTTATCTCCACAAAAACACATAGGTGGTTCAACAGTTTCCGGCGGACGGTTATGAGGATTGTAACCGTACTCAGATTTGTCCTTTTTCACCATCTACGGTAAGAAAATATACAATTGATATGTCGACATAAATTTAAAATGTTACATTTACACCCACATGTTCTGCATGACCTCATGGTACCCAGAACAACTAACAAAAAACACATATTTATTTAATATTCATATAATTATCGCTAAAGTGTATTTAAAAAGGCCTACATTATTGCTAAAGTGTGATTACAGTACCCCTAAGTTACTTCTAAACTATTTTGAAATTGATAAAATATATTAAAATTACCTCTAAAATATATTTATTTAACCTATATATTATGTTAAATCTACCGCTAATCTACTCCTAAATTATCCCTAATCTACTCCTAAAGTACCTCTAATCTACTACTAAACTATATCCTAAAGAAAAAAAAAGAGAGGGAAAAAAGACATACCTGGAAGGAGAAGTGACTGCCTGCGGGCTAGGAGGAGTTGCAAGGGGGTGCCTGGGAGGGGGGCTTCGGCCCCCTTTTTATAGAGGTGATGTCGGCATATGAAGTGCCAATCTAGGGCAGGTGGCCCTAGATCGGCACTTGAAGTGCCGACAGGACCGCACCACAGGCCGATGTAGGCCGATCGGCCTAGATCGGCCGATGAACTGCCGATCTAGGGCCGATCGGTCTAGATCGGCCATTCAAGCGTCGACAGAGACCTAGATTCATAATTTTTCAAAACCGTGTACCAAAATTAAAATTTCATTTTAAAATTGTATTATTTTAAAAAAATTCATAAATCCGATGCTGCAATCTAAAAAGAGCATGCCCTACGAAGGCTCATTCCACTGCATGGGTGGGCCTTAGCTCTCGGCCAAACCACCCGTCAATCTGACGCAATCCTCACCGCCAACATCGCCGCCGCCGCCTTCTTCTGCCATGGCCGCCCGCCGCTGCCTACACGTGATCAAACTGTAGGACTCCGTCCCACCGCTGCTCGGCAGCACGCCTTCTGCCGCAGCCCGTGAGGATCCCTCTCCAGCCATGCTCGGACACCACCCGCGTGGGGCCCACGCCCCATCCTGCTGTCTCGTCGCTCGAGGACCATCTCACGGAACGAGACTGGGACATGCAGGAGCTCCTCGTCGACAACCAGAGGTTCATGGCCACCCACGTCGTGCTCCAACAGCAGCTAATCACCACGCAGCACGAGCTCCGGGCGGTGTCCTTGGCCACCACACCAAGGCCCGAGCTGAGCGCGAAGATGAGGTTTGTGCCCTCACCGAGCAGATCGACCGCACGCATCGAGGCTAAGGCCCAGACCGTCGTCGCCATGAGGGCAGATATCGACCAGGTCCACGCCGATGGGCAGGTGCTTGCCGCCGCACGTACTGAACTCATGGATCGGTTGCAGGCACTCCATGATCAGCTCAATGCGCCAGCACCCATGTGCCGTGTGGGGGTGGGGGGCATGCAGAGGTGAGGGGCTGGTAGAATTTACGGTCACCACCAACTCCCTCTTTTATAATAGTAAAGATATGTTGTTGGATAGCCTGTTTCTCCTGCATCACTCAACTTTTGGATGCGACTTCTCTAACTTATATGTTGTTGGATAGCATGTTTCTCATGTGACAGTGGTGTCCACCAGCTTGTAGAAGTATGTAGAACACATATAAGGGGTTAGAACTGTTAGTACTTCTATTTGTTATCTCACTAGATATATAAATCGTATTCTCTACTAGCCCTGTCAGTAATTAACTAACTTTTCTGTTTTTCTTATGGGTTTAATGTTAATCGATTAGTAACGGATCTGAATTTGTTAGTCATTCTAACATGACAGGAGTTTGTAGCAGTTCTGCACATCCAGCTATGTTTGATTGGTCCAATATGGAGAGTGAACAGTGCATGATGATGAATGCATATTAGTTGTAATGAGTGACGATGTAATGTATGACATGCTAAGTTTGAGGGATGAGGAAGAGCAAAGGGAGAACCGAAGGAATGATGATGACACACATGGGATTGCAGCAAATGATGAGGCTGAAGAGGAGGAATGTTTGGTACATAATTCTATACAAGAGGAGCAATGCATTGTCTACGATAAGAATAACCCTTAATTCTATCTTGATGCTAAATATCCCACAATGATTGACTTTAGATGGCATTGAAATAGTATGCAATCAATAAAAAGTTTGACATGAGAACTAAAAAATCTGACAAGTCCAGATTTAGAGGATTTTGCAAAGCTGATGGATGTACTTAGTGAATCGTTGGACGTGTAATGCTAGATAATAGAACCATAAGGGTACTAACTTTTTTATATTGCATATTCAAGTTAATGAATACTTTTCTTACTCATATCTTCTCTTTCAATGCAGGTTACCAAAATAGTTAGTGAACATACTTGTACATCTAGTAACAGAATTAAGACTAGTATGGCATCTCAGGCTTGGGTGGCAAACAAGGCCCTATCTTTTCATAGGAAGAAGCCTAACATGGGTGCTAAAGAGCTGCAGACATAACTACAGGAAGACCACAATGTCACAATTGCTTATGACACTGTTTGGAAAGGAAAGGAAAAGGCTGCCACTGAGTTGTACGGAAGTTGGGGAGAAAGTTTTTAGCAACTTCATAATTTCAAGGCTAAGGTGAAGCTAAGGTCATCTGGTAGTGTTGTAGAGATAGACACTAAAGTTGTGTCTGATAGAGTCTATTTTTATAGGTTTTCTGTGCATTCAAGCCATGCATTGATGGATTTTTGAGAGGGTGTCAACCATATATTAGCATAGACTCTACATCACTGAATGGTAAGTGGAATGGACAATTAGCTGCATGGCTGCTCTGAATGGGCATAATTGGATGTATCCACTTGCATTTGGTTTCATTGATTCGGAGACGGAGAATAATTGGATATGGTTCATGACTCAATTGAAAAAGGCTATTGGGGACCGTCCTGTATTGGCTGTTTGCACAGATGTATGCAAGGGATTAGAGAAGGCCGTTAAGACTATATTTCATTAGGCTGAATAAAGATAGTGCTTTAGACATCTTATGCAAAATTTTATTAAGAGGTATCAAGGCAATTGTTTTTCACATATGTATCTAGCAGCAAGAGCTTATAGACCTGAGGTATTCCAAGAGCACATGGTGAAGGTTATATTTGTTGCTCCTGATGTATAATCGTACCTAACCAAATACCATTATTTGCTATGGATGAAATGTCTTTTCAATCCTGCAATCAAGTGTGATTACATTACTAACAACATGGCAGAGTGCTTCAACAATTGGATTAAGGACATCAAGGACTTGCCCATTGTTGATCTGGCAGATAAGATTAGAGAGAAGACTATGTTACATTGTTATTTGAGAAGAGAAGGTGGATTGGCCAAAGACTTGAAGGTACTATTTGCCTACTATTATACAACATTTGGATGCAAAAACTAGAGGTCTTCACTATTTGAGTGTATTGAAGGTTGTGGATTGGAGTGGTGAGGTTTGGG
Source organism: Zizania latifolia (assembly GCA_000418225.1). Classification (NCBI taxonomy): domain Eukaryota; kingdom Viridiplantae; phylum Streptophyta; class Magnoliopsida; order Poales; family Poaceae; genus Zizania; species Zizania latifolia. The sequence continues at coordinate 616,526 of KE372924.1, forward strand.
ACACCAATAATAACCATGTTAGACATATGGTAAAGACTATCACATGAGTGTACTTGTATGAAGGGTTCATAGAACCAATGACTGACAAGTCACAATAGCCTAAAGTAGACTTGGGTGCACCACTTCCAAAAACATCAGCTGGAAGGCGAAGAAAACTTAGGATTAAAGATTGCCTAGAAAAGGGGGGAAAGGGCAAGGAGAAGATTAAAACATAAATCAGAAGTCAACATAGATATAGTAGGTGTGGAGAACTTGGCCATCATCCATCTACATGCCCAATGGTGGGACTGAGAAAAGGCAAGATTCACATTACTCTCAATTTAGTTGTACACTAAACCATATTATAAGTTATTGTGAACTTTTTTACATGATGCAAACAAAGGAAACCAAGGCACAATAAGACCAAGTATGGAGAAGCAAGCACTTCTGTTGGTTATGGGGAGGCTACGCTAGTGCTTAATTTTAAAAATTTATCCCGTTAACCCAGGAACCATGCGTATAATGGGATCATGGATCGTTACCTCAAGCCACGAGACGCGCTCGGGCAGCGGAAGTAGAGTCAATGAAGCGCGTCCTCGAGCTGCTCCTCCTGGCTCCGTTTGTTCATTGATGATCTGGCGATGAAGACGACACGATCCTATGATCCGGCGATCTCCACTGGAAGAAGATGATAACCACTATTGGAGTAGTGTCTCCACGGTATCCACACGTCCGGGGACTGGATCACCTCGCGCCGATGTGCTAGCACCACTCGCGAGATCAAGGGAGAGATCGCTACAACCGTTGTAGTTAGGAGAGAGGTGACGGCTACGGTTTGGTCAAAACCAACATCAAACAGCAGCCTTTTTATGCTAGCCCCTCCTCTCTTTATATAGTGCCCTGTCACGGGCCTTTAATTTGTATTAAAGCCCAACAGATCTAATCTGTTTGCCTAGACTGGAACTTCCAAAAATAACCTTCTGTATCGAGTTTATTTCGACCTGGAACTTCTAGTCTAACCGGAACTTTTGGTCCAACTAGGACTTTTGGCTCCTCCAGAAACTGAAACTAGGGCTGGCCCAGAACTTCCGGTCTAATCAGAACTTTTGGATGCTCCAGAATCCAGAACTTTTGGCCCTAGGCCAGAACTTTCGATTCCCCCAGAATTCTCTTGGGCACAATTCCATTAATCTCCCATTTACACAAGAGCCAATTTTTGCAAGCTTTAAAATCCAAACCCCTTAAGCGTGCGACCCGATAGGTTCATATGCAAACGGCCGCTACCCAGAAACCCTTTCCGAATCACCGATCAATAGCGGTACCTAGCAGCACATATTGACCCCCGAAAGCATACAAAGTTAATATCATACTTTCTGAACCTTGATATACTCACGCACCAATCCCTTTACCACACGACATCAGTCAACCTCAAGGCGAGATTCGTGCCACCCTTGTTGATAGCTTGACACTTCACTCGATCAAGTAGTGGATTCAATCATGATCAACTCTTTGATCATAGTGACATGGCCATGTACTTTCCAATCCGACTGCCTCGAGGGGCCCAGAGACGTCTCTCCCGTTATTTAGGAGGGGTAAATTCTATCTTGACTGCTCACATCTCACGACATATTTCGTGACACACCTGAAAGCAACCTTTATAACTAGGCTGTTACGGAATAGCGTTTGGAAGCCCCTAAGTCTGCTACTACACATTCTGGAATCAATGACGATCTCAGGTCTAAGGATTCTGTAGGTACACTATTTGAGATGACAACTGATGGCACTTCTAAAATAACAATTCTAGCAGTATCTCAAGGTGGGTCCATCCAACTTCATGTTCACCAACATGAATCCACATCACTGATTTGACATCTCCATGTCTATGATCTGTAAAACTTGATCATCAATCAGACAGATGTGCTAATCTATAAATCATCACTGTCCCACATGACGATCTCAGATCAGGGATCATTTAGAATAACATCGTAACATAAAGAGTTTCATAAACAAGTCATCAACTTGCTGATCAATGTAGAAGATATTTATTTAAGGAACAAGATAACCAATTATCCAAATGTACATCAGCATAGACAAGACACTTTCTCTCACATACACTGGACTCACTCACGCAACTATCTAATACCCATAGAGCTTAAGTGCGCCTCATGTCTAGGCTATGAGAGAGGCTTCGTCAACGGATCAGCTATGTTTAAATCCGTGTGCACCTTGCATATCTTCCCATCACCTCTATCTATAATCTCACGGATCAGGTGATAGCGTCACAGTATGTGCTTGGACTTCTGGTGTGACCTAGGCTCCTTGGCTTGCGCAATGGCACCACTATTATCACAATAGAGATCCACTAGACTGGACGCACTAGGGACAACACCCAGCTCATAAACAAATTTTTTGATCCAAACTGCCTCCTTCGTAGCTTTCGAAGCTGCAATATACTCAGCATCTGTCGTTGAATCTACAACCGTTTCTTACTTAGAACTCTTCTAACTCACTGCGTCTCCATTGAGGCAGAACACAAATCCAGACTGCGATCATGAATCGTCCTTGTCAGTCTGGAAGCTAGCATCGGTGTAACCATTTACAACGAGCTCCTCCTCACCTCCATAGACCAGGAACATATCTTCAGTTCTTCTCAAGTACTTTAGGATGCTTTTTACTACCGCCCTATGACTTTCACCTGGATTTGACTGATATCTACCCATAACACTTAGAGCATAAGAAACATCTGGGCTTGTACAAAACATGGCATACATGATGGATCTGATTGCGGAGGCATACGGGATCACACTCATCTTCTCCAGCTCATCAGGTGTCGAAGGACACTGACTCTTGCTGAGAGAAATACCCTGTGACATTGGCAAAAAATCTTTCTTGGAATTCTGCATATTGAACCGTTTCAATACATTGTCAATATACATGCTTTGGCTTAATCCAATTAATCTTCTCGATCTATCTCTATAGATCTTTATGCCCAAGATGTATGCTGCTTCTCCAAGATCTTTCATTGAGAAACTTTTCTCAACGAAGACTTGACAGCATCTAGCATAGAAATATTATTTTCGATCAACAATATGTCATCTACATATAAGACTAGAAACATAAGTGAGCTCCCACTAGCTTTTTTTAAACACAAGGCTCTTCTTCGTTCTTGATGAAACCAAACTCTTTGACTACCTCATCAAAACGAAGGTTCCAACTCTAAGAAGCCTGCTTCAGCCCATAAATAGACCTTTGCAGCTTGCAAACTTTTGTAGCATTCTCTGGATCATCAAGACCTTCAGGCTGTGTCATGTACACATCCTCACTTAGGTTTCTATTAAGGAAAGCCATCTTGACATCCATTTACCATATCTCATAGTTATAAAATGCGACAATTGTTAGGATGATCTGGATAGATTTTAGCATAGCGATGGACGAAAACTTTTCATGATAATCAACACCTTGAATCTGTCTGAAACCTTTCACCACCAATCGTGCCTTATAGATGTGAACATTTCCATCAACGTCTATTTTTTTCTTAAAAATCCATTTACACTCAATAGTTTTAATACCATCAGATAGATCAACCCAGTTCCAAACTTGATTCTCTCGCATGGATTCAAACTGAGAAAAGGCAAGATTCACATTACTCTCAATTTAGTTGTACACTAAACCATATTATAAGTTATTGTGAACTTTTTTACATGATGCAGACAAAGGAAACCAAGGCACAATAAGACCAAGTATGGAGAAGCAAGCACTTCAACTCCAAAAAAGCAGCAACAATCACACAAGCTGAAGTACAAGATAGTCGAGCAATTGTTACAAGAAAGCGACTTGCAATATTTCTTGGAGGTGGGCAATCAAGCTCCACGGTACCAGCGAATTCAACAACTCCACCACTAGCTAAAAGGCCAGTTAATACCAAGAAGCTTACTCCCAAGAAAAAGAAGATCGAATTGAATACATGCATATTTGGTGATCAGCTTGCAAAAGAATTGAATACATGTATATACTGGATAATATAGTCTTACATAAAACTCAAAACTAGTGTATCTGAAATTCAGACAGGCATATTTAAGCTCCCTGTAATCGATAAAATGTGTGTTAGCATAATTACAATTATGATTTGGTCACGTAGTTCATTGTTTTGAGTGTATGATTCAGGCACTTAACAATGATTACACCAATTATTTGGTGTTTATCTGTCATGTGCATGTGGAGGTTCCCTGCTTCTGCTGTTTTATTTGGTGTTTATCTTTGTTTATGCATATGACCAATTATTTGGTGTTTATCTATCAAGTGTGGGAGTCTAAATTGCCTACACAATCTATTGTTTCTGCGCTTAAAACTTTTAAACCTGTATGCACAAAATGAAGAATGCACTTATATCCTGGAGCAACTCTCCTTGCGCAGCCGCTGGTGCCCAGGAGCAATGTCCTGCTGGCAGCAGTGAGAAGGGCAGCCACCTATGCGCCTAGGAGCAACGTGCTGCTGGCTGCAGCACTGAAATTGAAGGGCAGATTGGTCTTTTCCTAGGACGAAAAAATGAGAAATGAATTTAAAACTGGTAGAATGGCAAAAAATCAATTAGGATGAAGTTTAGGGTGGCATTTTATCGAAGCTGAAGTTTAGGGTGGTAAATAGTCAAAACCTAAACTTAACAGTGGCAAACTATCAATTTTCTCTTAAAAAAGCAATCAAGAGGAGAATTAAGCTAGTTTTAAAGTTGATAACCAGACGAAGTAGTAATTTGTTCAGCAAAACACAGTGAAGATAATTTGTTCACAAAAAGATCTTCGAACTTGCTGTCGATTCGTCGAATGATCGGAATAGGCATCGGATCTTTTGAAGTTTTGGTTTCCAACCCTTCCAATGCCTCTCCACGACGAGGAGGAAGCTCCTCCTCTCCGTGAGATCTAAGGGCATCTCTAACCAACCCCTCATCTTACTCTCTATCTAATTATTTAGCAAATTTCTCTTTAAAACCTTCTCCAACCAACTTCCTACTTCTCTCCCTGTCTCATCCAGCTTCCTATTCTTGCTCCTCTCCTCCCCAAAGCCGCCTCTCTATCCCAACTAGAAAGATTCTCGCGCTTGCAAGGAAGAGCTGCAGCCCTCCTCCCGCCAGCGAGCAGGTTTGGTGATGGCATGATTGTGCTTCTTCTACCCTCCATCCCGATTGGGGTTGATTTCAAGGTATTCACTTTTGTCTCGCGCCCTCATGCGGGGCACGAGGATGCACAGTTGCCAGGTGCGCTCGTCGCACACGTAGGAGCTCTGGGATGAGCTGGAGATGGCTAATGAATTGGCCTGCGCCTCGCAGGTGACCTAGGATATGATGAGCTGGAGGTCTTGCAGAATGTGAAGCATGTGTCCCTGGTTGGGTTCCCTTTGCATTGCATTCTTGGCAGGAAAATTTGTGAACAACTGTTGCTTATCCACAGTAATTTTTTAAAGTTCTCTCTTGTAAATTTTTCCTGTCAATTACGTGATTGTTTCTTGATGCTACCATTTTCCCTTTTTTATTGTTGTTATGAGAGGATGTCGGTGAATCACCGATCAGTCCACCTAAAGGGGTACCCGAGGTGGTGATTAGGTGTGTGTAAGGGAAGCACAATGCCTTCGAACCCGATGGTCGACTTTAGAATACAAGAGTCAAGGTTTATACTGGTTTATGTCTCTTGGAGGATAATAGCCATACATCCAGTGTTTTGGTGTGTACTATAATGGTGGATCTTATAATACGATGCAATCAAGGTATAAAGGCTTAGATATCGAAAACAAGAAAAATATGCTAAAGCTTGATGATTAGTTGCCTCTGGGAGGGTCTCGCCTCCTTTATATACGCAAGAGGTGAGCCTAACAATCTCAGGACTTTATCTCGAGTAGGACTTGGATTTCCTACCAAACTGGGTACTAAATCCCTAATTACAAGGATTCCGGTACAAATAAATCTTCGGATAACATATCCGAAGCTTAACTACCCGATAAGGACTCAATTTTTCTTATCAGAATCAAACCCCTATTTATGGACCATACCGGATGGTCAATGCTGGTCTTGGCCTACCCTTGGTCTGGTCTGATAAGCCCAACTGTGAGACACCCGAGGGTCACTTCCCCGACAGTGGCCCCCGAGCTCTTCTTAGCTTGGTTGAAGAAATCTTCAACAAAAACAAGCTAGGAGAAGCTCTCATTTGATCTGAAACTTCAACATCTTTGTCAAACTTTAATGTTCTTGAAAAAACCTTTGTTTTATAATTCGTTATCCCGTCCGTGGTCATCGCATGATAGGCGGAAAAAGCTAAAAAAGGCATCCTGCTTCTGACAGAGTCATGTGCCGCAAGCACTAGCGGAGATAATGCGGCGAGAACCGCTTTGCCTTCTCCGTCATAAAGCGCACGACAATCGAAGCAGCATTCGCTGTGCTGGTGATTCAGGGAATGCCTCTATTTAAACCGGCGCCCCTCTCCCCATCTAAGTCTTGCAATGGGTCTTCTTAACTCCTTCTCTTCTATCTTGAGATTTCTTTTTCTTGACACTTGCAAGGGAGAGATTGTTGATGATTCTTGCAGCTCCATGAATCTGTAATGTGCTGGCTTGACTGTTGAACTAGTTGCTCTGATCTCAAACCGTCAGGTTCATCTAGTATGTTGATCCTTGTGTGACTTTATTTTATCTTTACTCACATAGTGCATGACTCTTGGCTTCGTCGTCGCATCAGGATGTTATATCCTTCCTAAGACCTTTTGGTGGCATAGATCTTTCTATTAACATGCTACCATCTGGCGTTCTTGTGCTGCCTGTCTTGATGAACAGATGCTAAGGTAGAGGCTTGATCCTGTGGAAAGAGCTAGAGATATCCGCCGGCGTAGGCATCCTGGGAAGGTATCTGGCCCCACCGCCGAGGTTAGGCAAATACTACTCTCCCTTTAGGCTAGTCTCTCAGGGTCGGTGACGATCTCCTCCGATGAAGGCGAGGATTGCGCGGAGTCATTGCTGCCACAGTGGCGGCCCCCGGGATCCTCAGTGCTCATGGCGATCATGATAGGTTGATGCTGCAGTGGGCCAAGTTGCTGTGAGAACCTCGGTTTTATAGCCATCGCTTTTGCTTCGCAGAATGCTGTTTCTGGCCGCCGGGGCATTTTTCTTCTTTTGATCGAAGGAGGTTGTGTCCTCTTCTTTGAAGTAGTGTACTTGCTGATGCGTCCCCTTCTTTGAAGTAGTCTTGCTCCTGTAAAGAATTAGCCCTGAAGAAATAAAGGAGTCTTTAAATTTGCTTTATTCATTGTGTACCGTTTTATTGTGTGTTTATTTACCACCCACACAGTGCTGGTGGAGTCGATGAAGATACGAGACTGTGGGTGTACGGCTAAGTAGCCGACCCTCTTCAAGGTCCGGTTGTGTGTATGGCGGCCATATACTGCCCAACTCGGAGGGGGATATAGTCTGCAATGGTTGCGGGTGTAAGACTAAGGAGTCCACCCTCTCTCGGGTCTGGTTGCATGCATGGTAGCCATCGGGTGCCCAACATAGAGGGGGATGTAACTGGCATGGGTCGGCGAGTTCTTCAAGGTACGTGATTGCGGGTGTACGACTAAGGAGTCGACCCTCTCCCTGAACCAGTTTCATGCACAGCGGCTATCTGGCTCCCAACACGGAGGGGGATATAATCGGCACAGGTCAGCGAGAGTAATGCTCGACTATGAGTATACAGCTCGAAGGCTGACCCCTTCCTGGCCCAATTGCATGCCTAGGGGAAAGTAGTCGGCAATGTCGGTGAAAGTGATGCTCAACTGCTGGTATACAGCCCAAGGGCTAACCCCTTCCTGACCCGGATGCATGTCTGGGGGGAAGTAGTCGGCAGTGTCAATGAAGAAAGTGATATCCCGAGGTCGACGAGTGACTAGACATGCATCATTGAAGAAGATTATTAACGAAATATTGTTAAGCATAAAACCGATGAAGTGCTCGATGTTCTAGGAGTTTGATACTGCTTGCCCATCTTCTCGCGTTAGTCTGTATACCCCTAGTCTTGTTACTTCAGATATAATAAAGGGCCCTTCCCAGGGAGCAGAGAGCTTATGCATCCCGATGGTTGATTGTACTTGGCGAAGTACCACATCACCTACTTTGATGCTTTTGTTTTGCATGTTGCGGTCATGATATCGTTAAAGGGTTTGTTAGTACCGATCTGACTAGATTGTGGTCGCTATCCGAGCCTCTTTGATGGAGTCGATGTCTTTAGCTCTTGTCTATTCCGCGGTTTCCTCATCATAATATTGAACTCAGGGGGAGTTGTGTAGCATATCACTTGGTAGGATTGCTTCAGAGCCATAGACCAGGAAGAAGGGTGTTTGCCCTGTGCCTCGGTTCGGCTGCTTGCAGAGCCCCTAGAGTATTGCTGGTAATTCTTGGAGCCACTTGCTAGCATATTTCTGCAAAGGATCGAAGATTCAGGCTTTTAAACTTTGTAGGATCATCCCGTTAGCGCGCTGTAGGACCGAAAAGGCGACCAGAGGGGGGGTGAATGGGCGCAAATTAAAAACGCAGTGGAAAATACAAATACCCCCAAAACTTCTAACAACGAAAATATCAGCCTTGCAAGTGACTTAAGAAAGCTCAGCACAAGATTGTG
>KE372924.1:664156-700127 GCA_000418225.1 Zizania latifolia
GCCCATTAACCCCCCCCCCTCTGGTCGCTAGTTTCGGTCCTACAATGAAGCGCGTCCTCGACCGACTTTGCTCGGCTCCATCCGATCATCGGCGGCAAAGTCAGTGTAGTTCGGCAATCTCCACGGGAGAAGATCAGCAACGTAGTAGCAGTGGTGCCTCTACGGTATCCACACATACAGAGACGGGATCACCTCACGCTAGTATACTAGTACCACGCGGGAGATCAAGGGAGAGATAACCACAAACGGTGTAGCCAGGAGAGGTGGTGGCTAGGGTTAGGTCGAACCTACAGCAATGATAGCCACCTTTTCGTCCTAGCCCCTCCTCTCCTTATATAATACCCTCTCATGGGCCTTTAATCAGTATTAAAGCCCAATAGATCTAATCTGTTCGTCTGGACCCAAAATTTCCGGTCCTAACCGAAACTTCCGGCTCTTCCAGATTTTACTTTCAGGCAGGCCCAGAACTTTCGGTCCAACCGGAACTTCTGGCTCCTTCAGAAACCGAAACTGGGGTTGGCCCAGAACTTCCAGTCTAACCAGATTTCCGGATGATCCAGAACTCGGAACTTCCGGATGCTCCAGAACTCGGAACTTCTGGCCTCAAGCCAGAACTTCCGGTTCCCCCAGAATTCTCTTGGGCATATTTCCATCAAGTAAAACCCTATTTCCCTGTTGGCATAACTTGACAGAGATAGAAACTTAGACCCGACGACGTCGAATTTTCCTGTCAGGTATAAACCATCAAAAAAATCATCGCACCGACAGGGAAACAGGCCCTGTCGCTCTATCCCTGTTGGGTATTTCCTGTCGGCACACCGTCAGGGAAATTGCTTTGCCTATTTTCCTGTCGGTTTGCTTCATTTTTCTGATGGTTTTCTGCCCACGGGGAAATTCTGCTTTCCAGTAGTTAAACAAACTGTTGGAGGATATATGACAGCATCACCACCCATTTGTTGACAAAAGAGCGAAGGGCCTACAAGCATCCGAAGGCCTCCGAATGTGACAACCTCTAAAGGAGAATGCTCTGCTAAAAGATCTAGACCTCTTTGTCATATGGTCCTGAGGGTAATACTATCTCGACTAGATGGCTAAATTGGTGGCTACCTATCCCCTCTGACAAGATGAACATTTAATACTTATGATATCGAAGCTTGCTAAAGTAACTGGTCAAGAAAAATAGTGTGCATATAATAATTACCTACATATTTGTATGGTACATTACTCTGTAACTCCTATGTAACTCCCATTCGTATCTAGCCTATAAATACCAACCCATTTATAGTGGTATAGAGGACGGGTAAACTTAACAACAATTCTAGTAAGTCATTCAACTTCATACACACTACAAGACGTAGGGCTATTATTCAAGTGAAAATCTGAGCCTATATAAATCCCTTGTGCCAACTCTCATTTCACCTAATAATAACCTTTAAGGTTATTATTCTTTATTCATTCACAATTCTTATATATCTGTTGTGGTGTCACTAATTTCGTTGCGCCAGCACCTATGAAATAATGACAACTTGCACGGCTTGGCAACGGAGAAGCCACCTGGAGTTTCTATAGCCATGAGCTCTCAAAATTACCCTCGATCGGTTCAGCTGGATCTGTAGTGTAATCATTGGGATCATTGACCCTGACAACCTCCAGCAAAATCCAATGTTAAACTACTTATATAGTTATATGTGAAATGTAACCTCTTTACAATACAATATAAAGGCAATACTTCTATTCTATTCTCTTTACAGTCTAATCCCTCCATTTCATATTTTAATTTATTTGATTTTTTATAAGTTAAACACTATACATGATATTGTTTTAGCGTATGTCGAGAAAGATAGGTATTTAACGTCACTAAATCTATCGATAATACGTAGTGACAGATCGTTTATCAATAATAAAGATAAATAACAACAAACTATCTGTCGAAAATACTCTTGATCTATATAGTCAGATCATCTGTCAGTAAATATATCAATAATCATCAGTTTGTCTCCCGGTGATCTGCCTCAACGCCATCCGAGACGCGGTGGCGTCCGACGAAGGGGGAGCCATCCACGAAACCGGTTCCTGGGGCGTGGAGCTCTGAAATTGCTGCCTGGCGGCATCGCCTTTGGGTGTGCTCGACACTAGCGACGAGTGCGCCATTCGGGAGCAGACAACTTGGCTCGTCTCCACCGCCTGTGACATCGTCACCAGGAGGGAGAAGCTCGGGATGGTCGTCTCTTGCCCCTTCCTGCTGTACATCGTCCCCTCCCAGTTGAAGGCCGTGCAAGTTAGTGCCGTCATTTCGCTCTTTTGATTGCTTTGTGTAGGATTGATTCCTGGTACTTGCAAGTCAGAACAAGGCAATTCACTGATTACTGATTCATTTGGTGATGTTTATGCAGGTGCGTTCGGTATGCAAACCAAGCTTATCAATACTATTCTAGAGCCCATTCCGGTTTGGCTCTAGGAATGGAATGTTCCGGTACCGGTCAATACCGGTGTACCGTTCCAGAGTTTTAATAAAATAATATAAATTTATTTTATATAACAAACCAACTAATAGAATTAAATATGATATATATATAAATAAGTTCATAACTTCATATCTCAAATATAGTTTATGACTTACATGCAACATAATACGTAGATTAGTTTAAGACTTTAAATACCATACAAATATATCAAATAAAGTTGAATATGTGATTTTACATTACATATTTTTCAGAAATCAAGAATCAAGATTACAAAATTGAAACATTGAATATTTATATTGTTTGATTTCTAGCTTGCCTCTTATAATTTTTAGAAATCAAAAATTAAAATTATATTTTGGGCCGGTACCGGAATGGCCGATATAGCAAATTCCGGCCGGAATGACCGGAATGGACCGGTATTTGAACCGAAACGGAACAGCACTTCCTGTGTACCGGTTTAGACACTGGTACGGTACGTACCGGCCATTCCGACCGGTACCGGAACGGTATCGACAAGCCTGATGCAAACCTCTGAAGTCTCTTGGAATCCATTCCACAAGTTTGCATCCTGGCACTTCCATTGAACACCAAATTTCTGGGTATGTTTTAGTCAATTGTCCGTGTAATCCTACTTTCAATGTCAGCGTGATATCTGTTAGCGTATTGACGTAGGTATGTCACATTTAATTTTAATCCATTTTCTGTATATTGCTCTTTCAGACTAAAGAGTTGTGAGCTAGTTTCTTATATCTACACCTGAGAGGCTTCTTGAGCTTGTGTCTCTAAAAGCGATTGACATATCAGGCGTCTCAATGCTGTACCAAATTGGGTCATTGGACTCTTTGGTGCTGAAGCAGCGGATCTGTATCACTTATTACCATCTTAATTAAGTTCTTAATGACCTATGTAGTTTTCAGTTTGCAAGATATTAGATTTGCTGTAGTTTATATTTTGAGTGAAGACGTTTTCTGTAGTTTTAAAATATCAAAATCATAGCTATTCTATCCATCCGACAATGAAGTTTAATGTAAAGACATCAACCTCATTTGGCAGGTTATTGATGGACTTAAATGTTTCATGGACCTTAATGTTGGTGACAATCTTTCTTCCATTAGAGGTGCCATCGTGGGCAATCCTCAGTTAACTATATTCAGTGACCCATCTGAACCAAGTGTTGTTGCACTTGCAACAAAGCTACTCCACAGAAGAAGAAATACAAGGTTTTCTATGAATGCTTCAGTTACTTCTCGAAGGGCATTTGTAACACGAAAGATGTACTCTTGCCCATCAAAGGAACAGAAGGCATCAAAGGTACTTGCTGTGAGCACAGATGTCTCATGGCTTAATAACCAAATAAGAGTGAGCTGTAAATTTTGCTTTAGAATCTTCCTGGCTCCATTTTCTCTTTTCTAGTAAGCTTCTTGTTTACTGGAGATTAGTTTGCGGTTCAGTAGGAGCTGAAACACTTTCTAATGGTTCTTGAATCTCTGCGAGTCGCACCGTGCTCTCGCTAACCCCTTTAGAGAGAAACTCTTTCTCCAAAAAGACACCATTCGGGGCGACAAACACTTTACCATCTTCCCGGTTATAAAAGTAATATCATTTGATTTCCCTAGGATACCTCATAAAGAAGCATTTATCAGATTTGGGAGTGAGCTTATCAGACGTCAAATGTTTTACATAGGCCTCATAACCCTATATCTTTAGAAAAGACAGCCTAGGACGCTTCCCAGTCCATATCTCATATGGTGTCCTCTCTACCAATTTAGATGGAACTCTGTTTAGTGTGAAAGTAGCAGTTTCTAGAGCGAATCCTGAGAAGGACAATGGAAGATCAGACTGACTCATCATTGACCGGACCATATCTAACAAAGTTCGGTTCCTCCGCTCGGACACTCTATTCCATTGAGGCGTGCCAGGTGGAGTCAGCTATGGAACAATTCCACACTGCTTTAGATGATCATTAAACTAATGGCTCAAATATTCACCTCCACGATCCGATCGCAGAAATTTAATTGTCTTGCCTGTATGATTTTGTACCTCATTCTAGAACTCCTTGAACTTTTCAAATGATTCCGACTTATGCCTCATTAGGTAGATGTAACCAAATCTACTAAAGTCATCGGTAAAAATAATGAAGTACTAGAATTCACCTCTGGCTGCAGAACTCATTGGTCCACATACATCAGTATATACAATGGCCAATAATTCATTTGCCCTCTCACTTTGACCAGTAAAAAGCATCTTAGTCATTTTGCCAAGCAAACAAGATTCATATGTGTCAAACGATTCAAAATCAAATGACTCCAAAAGCGCATCTCTATAGAACTTCTGCATGCGCTTCTCATTTATATGACCTAAACAACAGTGCCATACATAGGTAGGATTCAAATCATTAAGCCGAGGCTTCTTGGTATTAACGTTATAAACATGTGTATCCTCAAGATTCAGAATATATAAACCATTCAACAATGGACAAACACCATAGAGCATACCAATCGAAAATATCGAACAACACTTATTCTTTATTGTGAATTTAAAACCGTCTTCCTCTAAACATGACGAAGAGATAATGTTTATGCCCAAGGCGGTAATAAAATAACAATTATTTAATCCCAAAACTAATCCTGGGGATCGCGACAGAGAATAAACGTCGATTGCCAACGCAGCAACTTTTGCACCATTGCCGACGCGAACATCCAATTCGCCTCTTGCGTACTTCCTAGTCCTTTTCAGTCCCTGCAACGATTTGCAAGTGTGAATCATTGATCCGGTATCAAATACCCATAAATCACTTGGACGAGTAGCAAGATAAATTTCAATAACATTTATACCTGAAGTGGAAGTCACATTTCCCTTCTTTTTCTTAAGTTCTTCCAAGTACAACTTGCATTTCCTCTGCCAATGACTAGTCTTATGGCAGTGGTGGCAAGTGTCAAAGTTAGTAGGGCCAGACTTGGACTTTCCAGCTGGATTAGATCTAGAGCTCAAGATCGTATCTGAAGCTTTAGCCTTTTCCTTACGCTTTCTCTTTTTATTTTCTTTTTAAACCATCATCACATGACTAGGATTTTTCTTAAGGCTTTCCTCGGCTGTCTTGAGCATCCCATGCAATTCAGCTAAGGTTTTCTTTATGCTATTCATATAAAAATTCATAATAAATGGCTCGAAGCTCGCAGGGAGCGACTGAAGAATCACATATGTGGCCAAATCTTTATCAAGAGTAGACCCAAGTTTTTTTAGGTTCTCAACGTAACCAATCATCTTGATCACATGAGGACTCACTGGACTGTCTTCCACCAACCTGCATGCAAACAAGGACTTTAAGACATTATACCTCTCAGTCCATGTCTGGTTCTCAAACATGCCTTTGAGTCCCACGATAATATCGTAGGCATCCCTGTCCTCATATTGCTTCTGAAGCTCAGATGATATATTGGCAAGCATGAGATATCTAACATCGAGCGAATCGTTAGCGTGCTTCTCATAAGCCAACCGATCTGCTATAGATGCATTATTAGTTGGTTAATCAGGATGGGGCTCCTCTAGAACATATTACTTTTTCTCTTGTTCGAGAAACATTCTCAAACTTCTATACCAATCAATAAAATTTGTTCCAGACAATTTCTCCCTTTCAAGGATAGATCGCACATAAAAAACGGAAGTGTTCTTTGTACTAGGTGCCATGATCTATAACAAAATGCAAGGTTCAGCATTATGCTATGTTAATCTTCTATCAAATAAAAGATGTGCCACAATATGTAAAATAATCGCTTTCCCTCTAACGACACATTGTGAGACAAGATCCATATTCATCTAACTCCTAGTGAGCTTTGGCATCACTGCTAGAAGATTAGTGACATAGGTAAGCAACACTTTGATAATCACATCTCTATGTGACTCTTATTTGTTAGGGTAGCATCCAATGCCCGACTCCTAACTCCATACCCCAAAACCCAAAATCATTTTGAAAGCTTTGTGAAGCAAACCAATACTATGCATGTGGTTGTCCAACATCTGCCCTAACTAGTCAAGATAAAATACGACACCCTGCTTTGGTAGACCTACCATCGATGATCGAGAACCTTGGTAGGTGCAGCTATTTAAAAAAGCATCAATACTTAATTTTCTGACGGAAACTATTCTAACATAATAATGATGCCTACCGCATACGGAACATGAAAGAATAGTATGACAGAAACATAAGTAAACATCACAGGTAATCATATTAACTGTGACATAGTATGGCTCGTTCGTATGGTGATCTCTATCTCCATGGTTCCTATCCTTCGGGTCATCACGCTTCAGACCTCCATGAACCTGTATCAGTCTATTACAACTAATAGTACTATACTAGTTACATGAACAGAAGCATCACATGTCGACGTGCAGGTCGTACAACATTTGAACAGCCTTGGGCTATAATCAACCATGACACGCAGGCCATGTTATTACATTCATGTATCTCATACATTTGCAAGGCTATACCAGTTACAACATTCTCTACAAAAGTGAGTTAGATGGAATCTAGACGTGACTGAACCAAGCCCGGAACTTCTGGCTCAGAGGCCCGAAACTTTCAACTCAGGGTCGGAACTTCTAAAATCAACCTTCTGACACGAATTTATTTTGCCCGGAACTTCCGGGTCACACCTAGAACTTCTAAAAATAACCTTTTGACTCGGAATTTATTTCTGTCTGCAACTTCTGGTCCAACCGAAACTTTCGGACCCAGAACTTCCGGTCCAACTGGAACTTTCGAAAATAACATTCTGTGTCAAAAATTATTTCGGCCCGGAACTTTTGAGTCACACTCATAACATCCAAAAAATCCGACGAAAAACAATAGATCCAATTTATTTCCACCACATATCACCTATATGTGATCGATCCAGATCAAATACTACGCACGTAGGCTCTGATACCACTGTTGGGTTATGGGGAGGCTACGCTAGCGCTTAATTTCAAAAATTTACCCTGTTAGCCCAGGAACCATGCATGTAATGGGATCATAGATCGTTACCTCAAGCCACGAGACGCGCTCGGGCAGCGGAAGTAGAGTCGACGAAGCACGTCCTCGAGCTGCTCCTCCCGGCTCCGTTCATTCGTCAGCGATCCGATGATGAAGACGACGCGATCCTACGATCCGGTGAACTCCACGGAAGGAAGACGAGCACCACTATTAGAGTAGTGCCTCTACGGTATACACATGTTCAGGGACAGGATCACCTCACGCCGGCGTGCTAGCACCACTCGCGAAATCCGGAGAGAGATCGCTACAACCGGTGTAGCTAGAAGAGAGGTGGTGGCTAGGGTTTGGTCGTACTAACATCAAGCAGCGGCAGTAGCCTTTTCGTGCTAGCCTCTCATCTCTTTATATAGTGCCCTGTCACGGGCCTTTAATCTGTATTAAAGCCCAACAGATCTAATCTGTTTGCCTGGATCGGAACTTCCGGTTCTAACCGGAACTTCCGAAAACAACCTTCTGTATCGAATTTATTTCGACCCGGAACTTCCGGTCTAACCGGAACTTCCGATTCGTCCAGGCAGGTCCGGAACTTCCGGTCCAACCAAAACATCTGGTTCCTCCAGAAACCAAAACTGAGGCTGGCCCAGAACTTCCGGTTATAACCGGAACTTCCGGATGCTCCAGAACCCAGAACTTCCGACCCTCAGCTAGAACTTCCGATTCCCCAGAATTCTCTTGGGCACAATTCCATCAAAGCGAAGCGCAGGAATTTTAGAAATAATTCACACGGATATTTGCGGTCCGTTTCCTGTGACGTCTGTTGATGGTTATGACTCATTCATAATATTTACAGATGACTATTCGCGATATGGCTATATTTATCCAATAAAAGAGTGATCAGAAGCTTTGGATAAATTTAAGATATTTAAGGCTGAAGTAGAAAATCAGCATGATCTAAAGATTAAAATAGTAAGATCTGACCGTAGGAGGGAGTACTACGGTTATTATACCCCTTATGGCCAAATTCCTGGACCTTTTGCAAGGTTTCTCTAGGAGAATGACATAGTTACCCAATATTCTACACCGGGCGAACCTCAGCAAAATGGAGTGGCAGAAAGGCACAATCACACCTTAATGGATATGGTAAGAAGCATGCTAAGTTATTCTACCTTGTCGATTAATTTGTGGATGAAGACGTTAAAAACTACCATTCATATTCTTAATCGGGTTCCTACTAAGTCGGTGCCTAAAACACCGTATGAACTGTGGACTGGACGAAAGCTCTCACTTAATTATTTAAGAGTGTGTGGCTATCCTGCTGAGGCTAAGATATTTAACCCAAATATTGGTAAGTTAGACTTTAAGACAGTAAGTTGCTATTTTATTGGCTATCTAGATAAATCTAAGGGTTTCTATTTCTACTGTCCTGATTGACATACTAAGTTTGTAGAAATGAGACACGCAGTCTTTTTAGAAGACACGATGATCAGGAGGAGCACGGTGCTTCGAGAGATTAGCCTTGAAGAGAAGCAGGTCTGTGTACCCACTCCTATGATTCAAGAGCTAATTTTTTATGTACCCGTGGTAGAACTAATTTGTCCAGCACCTGTGGTTGGATCTTCATCAGCAACATCTATTGTTTATGAGGCTCCTGTTATTCAGGAACCTGAAGTTCCAGATGTCTCTAATGAAGAAGAAGAAGAACAGCCCCTACACTTAGAAAATGATGTGTTAAACCAAGAGAACATTAGAAGATCACAAAGAGTGAGAAGGTCAGTTATTCCTGACGATTATGAGGTTTATATGAGTAAAGAAAATTAAATGGAGAGTGATCCCGCCTCTTTTGAAGAAGCCATGAGAAGTCCCCACTCATCTAAATGGCTTGAGGCTATAGAAGATGAGATGAGGTCTATGAGTACCAACAAAGTTTAGAAATTAGAAGAAATTTTTAAATGAGCCAAAATAGTAGGCTGTAAATGGGTCTACAAGATTAAACGTGACTCCCAAGGGAATATCGATAGATTTAAGGCAAGACTTGTGGCAAAAGGCTTCGCTCAAAGGGAAGGAATAGATTATAATGAGACATTTTCACCTGTTTCATCTAAGGATTCATTCAGAATTATTATGGCATTAGTGGCGCATTATGACTTATAATTACATTAAATGGATGTAAAAACGATATTTCTTAATTGGGATCTATATGAGAATATCTATATGGCATAACTCAAGTGTTTTGTCATAGAAGGAAAAGAAAATTTAGAATATCATTTAATTAAGTCTATTTATGGATTAAAACAAGCCTCTAGGCACCGGTATCTCAAATTTGATGAAACCATAAGAAAATTTGGATTTAAGAAAAATGAGGTGGACAACTGCATTTATGCTGAGTTTAAGAATAGAAAATTTATTTTTCTTATCTTGTATGTGGATGACATTTTACTTGCCAGTAACGATGTCAGTCTACTATTGGAAACTAAGAGATTCTTATCCTCATATTTTGATATAAAAGATCTTGGTAAAACTTCCTATGTATTAGGAATTAAGATTCTTCGAGATAAAAATAAGTGGGTATTAGGATTATCGCAGAAGACATACTTAGAAAAGATTATAAGAAAATATAGTATACATACATATAAGTCTACGTCTGCTCCGATAGTCAAGGATGATAAGTTTAAAAATTTTTAATGTCCCAGAAACTAATATGAGATCGATCAAATGAAATCAGTTCCATATATTTCTACTGTCGGAAGATTAATGTATGCTCAAGTTTACACTCGTCCTGACTTAGCTTTTGCTACCGGGATGTTTAGTAAATATCAGAAAAATCTAGACATAGATCACTGAAAAGAAGTTAAGAAAAACCTTAAGATATATACAAGACACAAAAGGCCTCATGCTAACGTATGAAAGATCAGATATTCTTAAAATTGTGGGTTATTCAGATTTAGATTTTGCGAGATGTGTAGACACTGAGAAGTTTACGTCAGGTTACATCTTCACACTCGTAAATGGAGCTGTATCATGAAAAAGCTCCAAATAGACCGTCACTGCATCTTCGACGATATATGCCGAGTTTGTAGCATGTTATGAGACCACCGGACAGAAATTATAGTTTAAGAAGTTTATTCCTGATCTTAGTGATTGACGACATTGAAAAACCACTTAAAATTATACTACGACAATGAGCCAGTAGTATTGTACTCTCATAACAATAAGAAGCCATTAGTCTAAGGCATATAAATACCAAACAAATGTTTACGAATCCGCTCGCTAAAAGCTTACCGACAAGTTTTTAATGCTTGCTGTGCTTGACTACATCCCATAAAATCCTAATAGAACGACCTGATCTTCATTTGTGTGCAGAAACGACAGGTAACTTCCTCACCGACGACGCCGTCGCCCCTACCCAAGTCATGACGTCCTCTTCTTCAACTAAACCCGTAGGTAACCTACTAGTTTTCCTAACCCTAATTGCTTTCACCTAAGATTTTGGCCATCAGCTAAGAGCAAAAACACATGATGCTAATGTAAGATTAGATAAGAATAGATGAGGCCTGTTGAAAAGATTGGAATTGGCTCAGATCTATATCAGCCTTATCTGTCATGAATTCTCAGAAGCAGAACTGGCATTGAAGCTGAAAGTTTGTATCATCATTGCCATGCCATCACCACACACAGATCTTAGAAATCTAACTTGAAAGGCATAAGTTGTAAAAGCTTAATGAATGACTCATATTAAGAAATTCAACCATTGTTTTTCCCTTTACTTCACGGATTAAATCAGAAGCGCGGGTAAGGTCAAATCACTGCCATGAAAACAGAAGTAAAGGAGAAGTCATGAACAAAGAGAAGATTTCGCATTGTATCCATTACATTGACACAGATCAATCAGACGCGTCATGACCTGCAACACTGAACGGCAAGGTGGATCAAGCACAGGCATTGGGGCTTCCTTCTTCAGGGGATTTAAATCCAACAAGCCCGGAGTTAGCACCGTGCAAGAACAGATTTGAACACAGAACAGCAAAAAAAGAAGAGATTTTTAACAGAAGAATCATGGAGAACAAACCGATCTGCATCAAGAAACTGTGAGCAAGCAACAACCGTATCCCCTTCTCGCGAAGATTATGACACCATGGCGATTTTGGTGCCACCTACTCGACGAGTAACGATTCAATCAAGAAAAAACACATAGATCCAACATGAGAGGCTAAGGAAAAAAAATCAAGAACTGATTGAACATCTCCTACGAGACGGCAACACCGTGACCGGAAACGGGAGGAAGAGTCGGCGGAGCATCAGAGAAGCGAGAGCATCAACGAGGAAGCGATGGCGGCTGATCTTGGAACCCTAGCGGTGTAGTTCTAGGACGGTGGGTTAGGAGCATACTTATAAGCCTCCACGACGGCCGGCGGAGATGTCGACAGGAGGAGTGCACCGGTGCATCCGAAGAGGAGGAAACCTAGAAATTCTGGGCCTTCTGGAACGCCAATTTGGGTTGGATTTATTAGCTGTTTATTTGGGCTTGATCTGGTGAGACAGGTCCATTTGTATGGCCGTCGGCCCATGACTTTTTTACTGTTTCTTTAGCTAAACTTGATTAGAAATTCCGATAGCAATTCTTTGTATTCACCGCACCACCCGAGTCCTCGCCTCCTCGGTGATTCTACGCTCACTGTGATTTGGAGAGTGGTAATTTTTGAAGGATAAAAGTGAGTTAGTTCCCGTATGGCATCACGTATGGTCAGGTAGTTAAAACTAACTAAAGTACGACATAGACGAAAACTATGGTTACTGTAATTTTGCGAACCATACATGATTTTTTTCATCGTATTCGCATGGAAAATAAGCAAACGCCTGCTGCCAAATTTCGATACTACAGCTAGATAGAATCGTTGCGAATTTTGATTCTATCCAGCTATAGTCCAGCCTCACATGTTGCTTCTGCTACTTGTTAGATAGGGGACAGTTGAGTTGCACTGCAGCAGCTGATCTTCGATGGATACGGCCGGCCTGCCTAATCTAACACCTCCATGTTGTTACTTGATCAAAGATTAGTAGTAAGAGTTTGTCGGTGGCGCCATATGATCTTGGAGTCCGTGCGCAATCGCACTATTGAAATATTGCGGTGTTGGGGTTTGGTGAATGTGCCCAATTATTTAATTTTAGCTGGACCGATCAAAAGGTATACATCAGACGATCGAGAGGCTAGCATTAGAAATGGATTCAGATCAGATAGCATATAATTGAATCTAGATATTACTATTTATCATATTTTATTTTGGATTCGAATATGGATATGGATATTTTTGAATATGAATACAAAATGAATAGTTCGAATTCGAATCCAGATTCAGATGTTTACTAAGTTTAACTTGAAATGAATATAAAAAATAAAATATATGAAATCCGTCTATATTTTAATTGATTAAATTCAATTAATCAATAAATTTTTTGTAAATGGTACTTATAAACATGCATCACAAATATAATCGATTAAATTTTTGTGAATTAAACATAATCAATCAATCAACCAAATATTTTCACTTTAGGAACGTAATAGAAACATATGCGGTAATTGTTTTTTTTCCTATTTTATACTTCAATAATATACGTTTAAAGCAACAACAATATACAATGTCAAACACTCAAATTATGCACATATACTCTATTGCTTCTATAACCGTGAAGTGTATAAATAAAACTATTTTTCACAACTACTTCAAGAATTTGTTCAAATTCAAATTAAATTTTTGCAAATAAAAAGTAAACGATGATTTAATCATTCTACTATCTTGTACTGCTAAAAAACCCTCACTACTTTAAGTGTTTTATAATTACATAAAGAATAAATAAATCATATATATTAATATAGTGATGTTATGTTACCCTGAGTCCCTAGTAGTCTGATCTGTGTGGAATCTTAAAATGGATACTGATACATTCATTTCCATATCCGCATTCAACAAAAATTCGGATATCCGTTTTCATATCCATATTTACCAAACGAATTCTGATATTTCCATTTATCGTCCATATTTGATTTGAATACGGATACAGATATCCACATTTACAGTTTATCGGATAAGAATACAGATAATTCAGACATTTTCACATCCGTATCCATCCCTAGCTAGCATCCACCCAGCCATCTAATCTTCAGTGAAAATTCAGGTGAATGTGAGCAGGAAAGAAATAACAGAGAGACCCTTCGGGCTCAAGATTCTGAAGAACCGGAAGGATTTGAAATCACAATGCGAGAACATATGGCTTCTTTACTTAATTAAACATCAGAGATAATAAAATGGACTATGAAAGTTCCATTCGTCATAGATACCAGATATTAACAATAGCAATATGCAGTTTAGATTAGTCTGCATAAGTACATCTACTATAGAATATGATGTACCTTAGCACTTGCATCTACCATATTACAATCCAGTACCATTTCAGATTGTCTTTGACTCTCACAAAAGTCAGATAGAAAGCACTTCTAGAGCCTTAGTGCTTTTGTCTAACCGACAGTTAATATCCTTGTTAACTATACAGTATATTACCAAGCCATTTCATGGTAGAATATTATTAACAAAAGTTCTCCTTGTATGGCGATAGGGTTGTTCAGGATGCAGTCAATGTGCTATAAAGGAAAATTGTGTAATCAACAGGATAATTTTATGTTTATTGAAAAGGATTTAAATATAGTGTGCATGTACTTTAATTTTTCATCTTCATCCTTCTTATCATCTCCTTTGAATAGTTTCTTGAACACTTATGCAGATGTTGCCCTTCCTCTGTACAATAAAGGGAAGATGTAATTTATGCTGAAAATTTTCTCATAGAGATATTGTTGAAATGTTACCTTTTTTTGCCTATGTTCTTAGCTTTTGGAGAGTTTTCAGCTTCTTGCTTTGGGTATCAATTAATGTCATCAATTTCTCTCTGTATTGTATTATTCTTATATATAGCATCATTAGAATATGACTGTGAAGATAATGATACTTGATTTTTCAAGATAGATTTAAATGTTACCTTCTATATAGTTGGTTTAGTAAATGACATGTCTTTAATACCTTCTATCGAGATGTCCTCAACCTGGGCATGCAAAGCAGATGATAGCTTACTCGTTGGAGTCCCTTCCTCTAACACGCCAGTTCCTTGTTTTTTGGGTGTCGGTGCTATCATGGCAGGTGCATGCGATTTGTCCACATTTTCTTCCTGTGGTGGAGGAGACGTGTCTTGAGATGGTGCTACTGTCAATAGGAGGAAGCTAGTTGAAGCTGGCAGTGATGAGGCAGAGGCAAAACTTGATGGTGACATAAGCATCAATGCCTCTCTAGGAATAACCTTAGATATAACATTATTGACTTGTAGAGATTCTATGCCAATCTTAACAATGTGTTCTCTGTAAAGCTAACATTGCATATAAATTTTCTTTCAAGTAAACCTATTATCTCATCAGGAATGAAATCAATATTTGGTGGAACTTGTTCTATCAGGTTTTCAACAAGCTTCGCAATATATGATGTGCAATTTCACCAAACAAGACAAACTTTGTGTCCTTAGTATCATCACCGGCAATTACCATGAGCATGTGCCTAATATTATTGCAGTATAAACTAACATAAGATAGTGTGAATTGAATATAGTGAATAAAAAGTTTTATTGATGATTTATACCTTGGTGTTGCCATTGCAATTTTATTGCATGGGGTACATTTATAGGTATAGCCATATGGCCCAGCAATTCTATAGAACACATCACATGAGTTGTACCACTAAGACTCCTCATTGCAAATCATTCTAATTGTAATAGTAACAATGAAACGTGTTCTCCGCATTGAGTTATATTAATTTCACTTCTTTATGAAAGTATCACAGGAAGAGAAAGAATCTGAGTTTTTGTCATTAGTGTATACCTTACACACTTGTGAGGGTTCATGTCCAGAATTTCACTCAGAGTTTTTTGTTCATAATCATTTTGTGGAGGAATTGGATGTTGTGAAGTATCGGTCCATTTGACTGGCTAGAATCTTGTTCCCATTCTACAAGAAATAGAGGGACATGGTTAGAATACATAACAGGAAATAAAGTGTAAATGAGCAATTAGTTGCATAACTACCCTTGCTTTAGGTCTTTTGCTTCAGGAATGCCAGGGTTAAGATATCATTTATAGACAGATCCGCTAGATAGCGATAGGCCTAAATTTTATTTGGTATCGATCAGTTCAATTTATAGATAAGATGCATACTGACTGAAAGGTAAATTTATTTATTATAAACAAAGGAAATGGCATAGCAGAGGTAAGTGGCTAACAGATGTACAGATAGGAATGATATAACTAAAAAAATCCTACAACACTTCCATGGTACTAGAAACCAAATCAATGAAAGATAAGAAAGAGAAAAGTGGCTAAGAACCCTAAAAATATTTTAACATACAAGCTGCTAAAGACCAGGAAAGAAACAGAACAGGGTGCTAAGCAAGTATATATAGACCTAAAGTACATTAATACATAGGCGCACATATATTCATAGATGTGCAGTGGACATGTTGCAGTGGTAAATACGTCACTGGAAGTGTTATTGGAAGCAGCACACAAAAATTAATGGCAATGGAAAGACCAACAACCAACAAAATATTACAGTACACATATAGCAGATAAGTAAAGCAGCGCATAATAGACATAAGAGATAGCCCATACATATCAAGAAGGGACCCCGCAGCAAACAAGGAGGCTGAAAAGGAGGAAGCAAAGTAACCAAAGTATCCACTGGCCCGGCCAACCCGTAAAAAACTGAACACAAGAACAAAGCACATACATTTATCAGGAAACAATAGTAAAGGGCATAAGCAAATGCCAAAATAACATGACGATGTGAAGTTTAAATGGAACCTGGCTAGCCAAGAAAGGCACATATGCGGTGTTGTCAACAAAAGTAAGAAATCAACCAACAAAGAACAATATGTAGAGAAGCTATGAAAAGAAAGAAAAATGTGAGCAATGGAAAGTGTAGATGAAGGAAAAACTGAAACATAGAAAGAGAACTCATCGAGCACAAAGATTTGGATTCAACAAGAACGAAGGCCAGGAACAAGAGAAAGAAAAGGGGACATGACAAAGCAAATGGTGCAAGATATAAGTAAAGGAGCATGTGTCAAAAGTAGGACCTCACCAGAAGGACACGTACACCCACAGTGCACAAGTGAAGCATGGGAAAAAGCACAGCTCAAAGAAGACTAAATCTTACTTACAGTAGATATAAAACAGTAGCTGCAAGGCCTAAGCAGATAAGTCAAAAAGCATATGTAAGATCGAAACACACTAATCACGGCAACCAGAGGAGGGTGAATGGTTGCAATACCCCAAATTCGACACCTAATGCAAAATTAGAAAACTAATTTCCGACCAGTCTAAAAAATTCCTGACAGAACAACGGTAAAACTGGCGTAACATTAGATCTGTAACTCAGATTGTTTGGAAATTTTAACAAAGAAACTAGACTTCAATACGAATCATTCCCGACTAGTTTCACTCAAATCCAAGTTCCAATGAAAAGTTATGATCCATGGAATTTATGGCAACGTAAAACATGATTGATCTGATGTAAAAAATAAAATCTTAATTACTTCTAAAATACGAGGAATTAATCAACGAAACTTTTCATCTCTTTTTAATGTCCTAGCAAGATTTTGGATGAATCAATTTAGACAAAATCGCAAGGAAAAGTGAAATCACAGATTAAGCCAAAACGATGCAAATCGATAAACATTAAGAAGAAAGAACGTGATACCACACTCCTTGATGCTTGAAGATGAATCTTTATTGTACACAAGGTGCAATCATAGCACCCCTCACCAAAACCACATTCAAAACCCTAGATGAAAGAGTAAAAGACTAAACTCTAATTTTTCTCTCTTGATCGATCTCTTTTAAATTTTACTTTCCCCCTAGTCTATTTATATACCCCTCATATGGGCCATGGCCTTCACCATGAGCCACGAAATTAACAACCTCTAGAGTCCTAATCCACTTAGGAATCCTTATCTCTTACTAAATTACAAATCATAACTTTCTCCAAAATTTCCTCCTTTCCATATTTACACACATCCTACGTACGCCATATAAAAACCTCATCTTCACGTATAACATTATTTAGCCCGAGCATCCCGCATGACTTCCTTGATCGTTCTAAACCTTAGCTCCTCCCCAAACCTAGCTCTGATCCCGTCATCGACCACGACTCGCCCTCAAGGAACGCTTGCACATGAACAAACCAAGAACCATTTTTCCGAGCACAAATTCTTTCCAACTTGACTCAATCAATCATAAACATAGTGTATTTATTGAATATACATTTAAAGCATATGATCCAACTCGAACATCAAAAAATCCGAGTGATCGAAAATCCTGCGTGCTAAATTTTAAGTGCTTAATTCTAAGTGCTGAGTACTGAGTACCAGAGTGCTGACTCCTAAGGTCTACTAGCCATATATTCTCATTCCTCGCTCTTGAAGCCTACATAAGAGATGATGTCAAGGTCTCAGTACTGGGGTTAGATAAGAGAATTTTAGGAGTTCAGCACTAAGACACCCAACCAGAAACATTATCAGGCAAAAATGCTGAAGCAAAACTAGTGTCACTTTTATCTCTTACTAAAACAGGGCGCTGTCGGTCAAACACCTAATTAATGTGCGGTCCGACCACTGATAGAGGTCGACCTGACCGCCTTAAATGTTGTGGTCCGATTGCTCTATTAGATCCCAAAAATGATCTTTGCCATTTATGTTTAGCAAAAGATTTTTGCTTGTTCCTTTTCTGTTGTCTTGCAAGTCTAAAATAAAACTGAACCAAATGTCCATCTTTTTCATAATGCATACAATTATACTTCATCGGTTTAGTTATTTTAGATGTAGAAACAATCGCACTTGATGATGCTAAGTTTAATAATGTTCTAGCAGATTTAAAAACAGTTTGCTTTGGTTCAGGTTTAACCTCAATCTCACCTCTTTGAATAACTTTAAGCGTAGTACATTGATGAGAAGTAAAATAAACATATGCATCAAAACCTAGTCCCCAATGATGTGTGCTTACTTTAAATTTATCCAATAACATGTTAAGTTTTTTTTACCAATTGAAAAATGTTGCGATAATTTTTGTATATAATCAACTTTTTTTTGTTAAAGCAACACAATTATTACAAACATTAGCAATGCTTTTTTGTTTGCGACAATTTGAACAAGGCAACATCTCATGAGTATGTAAGTCATTTTGCAAAAATTTAACTCTAGCATAAGCATCTTTCAGTTTTAATTTAAGCAATGAGCATTTTAAATAAGAAATTGGATCATGTTTTACAATGGTTGAGCTCTTTATATTCTTAAGTTGTTTGAATTTACTACAATATAAGAAATTTGCCAAAGAACTAGCACATAGAGCAACTTTCATCTTTTTTAAGTAGTTCTTAGTAATAAATAATTCATCAACAAAAGTACTCAAAAGATAAATTCTTAAATTTAGTACCATTGTCAGTTCTAATTGCTCTAAGTGCTCCTGGGAGTTCAACAGAAAGTCCAAGAACCAAGTTTTAAAAAGACCAAAAGCTTCATCCTTAGATGCCATAAAGAAAACCTAAGAGTATCGAGAGAAATCATCAACAATGACAAGAACATACCACTTTTCTCCAATAGATTGAACTCCGGCTGCTCCAACAGTATTCATGTGCAAAAGTTGATCAGGTGTAGTTGTCATAACCAAGGTAATAGGAGCATGTGAGCTAGAAACCATTTTGGTATTACGACAAGAAGAGCAAACCAAATCATCAACACCTTTAAGTTTCGATAAACCACGAATAAGATCCAAACCACTAACACGAGTGAGATGATCAAAACCAACATGGCCAAGTCTACGATGCCAGAAGAATAAATCTTTCAAATCATTGGTAACTAGACATTTAATCTTAGAATATGAAGGTGAATCAAAATCAGCTTTAAAAATTCTTCCAAAACATGAAATCTCAAACACAAGATCACTAGAGGCATTAAGAACTTTACAACCAGATTTTTTAAAGCACATCTCAAGATCCTCATCAATCATTTGTGATATAGAAAGCAAGTTGTACTTCAGATTATCAACAAGAGCTATATCTTTGAACATGAATTTGTCACTTACCTTGACTGTACCTTTAGCAATGATAGCGCTAGTAGAAACATCCCTAAAAGTCATTGATTTAGACCGAGATGCACGTGTGAGGGAGGAAAACCAATTTTTGTCACCGGACATATGGCGTGAACATCTAGAGTCTACTAGCCATATGTTCTCCTTCCTCGCTCTCGAGGCCTACACAACAGCAGATGTCGAGGTCTCAGTACTAGGGTTGGATAAAAGAAATTTAGGAATCCAATACTGAGACACCCGACCAGAAACACTAGTTGGCAAAAATCCTTGAGCAAAACCAGTTTCACTTTTACCTCTTACCAAAATAGGGCGCTGTCGATCAAACCATAGATTTACCCGATGTCTGACCATTGGCTGAGGTCAGCCCAACCACCTCAAATGTTATGACCCAACCGCTCTACTAGATTCCACAAATGACCGTTGCCACTTATATTTAGCAAATGATTTTTCCCTATTCTTTTTCTGTTGTCCTGCAAGTCTAAAACAGAACATAACCAAATGTCTATCTTTTTCACAATGCGTACAATTATAGTTCACCTGTTTAGTTGTTTTAGATGTAGAAGCAATTGCACTTGATGTTGCTAAGTTTGATAAGGTTCCAGTAGATTTAAAAACTGTTTGCTTTGGTTCTGGTTTAACCTCAATCTTACCTCTTTGAATAACCTTAATTACAGTAGGTTGATGAGAAGTAAAATAAGCACGAGCATCAAAACCTAGTCCCCTATGATTTGTGCTTACTTTAGATGTATCCAATAGCATGTTGATGTTCTTTTTATCAGTTAAAAAGTGTTGCAAGGATCTTTGTAAATAATCTACTTCTTTTGTCCAAGCAACACAATTATTACAAACATTAGCAATGCATTTTAGTTTTTGACAATTTGACAAGACAACAGCTCATGAGTACACAAATTATTTTGCAAAAGTTCAACTCTACCATAAGCATCTTTTAGTTTCAATTCAAGCAATAAGCATTTCGAACAAGGAATTGAATCATGTTTCACAATAGTTGAGCTCTTCAAATTCTTAAGTTGTTTGAATTTTCTATAATATAAAGTATTTATTAAAGAACTAGCATACAAAGCAATTTTCATCTTTTTCAAGTAGTTCTTGGTAATACATAATTCATCAACAACACGAGAAAGCATGGTAGTACCAATAGCAAAACAAGATTTATTCTTGATAATTTTATCATTGAGCTTATGAAGAGTAGAACCATGAACATTCCTTAAAGCAATAATTTCAGACTGTAAAGCATCACATGATTTGCATGAATCATCATTAGGAATAAAAGACTTGAGTCTATCAATTTCATAATTGAGTGATTCAACAACAAGTTCATGTTTCTTAGCTTTCTTATTGTATTTTCTCAATTTAGTATCAAAACAAACAACAGCACGAGTTAAATCATCATAAGTAGGTTTTACCTTATTTTCATTGCTGTAAAGTTCATCCTCGCTGGAGTATACTATGTCATGTGCCATGGGACATATTCCAGTCAAGTCATTCTTCTTGCCTTTGCCTTCATCTTCACTTCCATTGCTCATTGAGTCCACATCACTCGTATCAACTTGATCAAGGGTGGCAAGGACTCGATGCACCATCTTCTTGTAGTTGTAGTTCTTCATCTTTCCCTCTTTAGATGGATGCTTGCTATCCTCCTTATCTTCCTCTGATGATTTCTTGAGCTTAGAACTGTTGACACGAATATGGTTTGTCTCACCACATTCAAAGCACCGAACATGACCGCCTCTTCTTCTATTTCTTACATTGTTCAAGGCTTTTGTAACTTTAGTAGAAAGCAAGGCCAAGTCCTCCTCTGCAAACTGCTCAAATTATTCATCAGACATGGTATTTAAAGCTGATAAAGAAACACTTGAAGATGATATAAAAAAGAAGACTCATTAGGAGGTGAAGAAACCAAAGCTATTGATTTAAGAGATATCTTATATGAAAAGATATTCAATTCATGAGTTTTTAATTTTGAATAAAGAGTATCCAAAATAAGAGTAGTCATGTCTACCGACTCTTGGACTAAAGTAACTTTCATCTCCCAAATTGACATACTAAGCCCACTAAGTAAATGTCTAATCAACTGAACGAAAATTGCTAAGAATTTTATTAAAGCGAGCAAAATATTCATTTAAGGTCTCACTAGGTTTCATCTCAAATTTTATGTACTCCTTTTTATACATGTCTTTGCGCACTTTCTTGATTGTGGAGGAGCCCTGATGATAGACACAAAGAGCATTCCACATCTCATACACAGAAGAAAAATGAGAAATACTATCAAAATCAGAACACCCAACACCATTGATAATCAAGTTTCGAGCTTTGCAATTTGCTTCAAAAGCAACCTTATTAGTGTCATTAACTTGATTATCAGAAGGTGGATCATATGGTTTAGAAACCTTTTCCCATATATCAAAATCCTATGACATGATGTAAGACTCCATCTTTATTTTCCAAAACTGAAAATCAATTCCATAAAAAATATAAGGCTTAGTTGAAAACCTCTCGGATGCCATGGTGATTGTTAAGATCGGTTAAGATCAAAACAAAACGAAAATCAGGCTCTGATACCAATTGTAAGATCAAAATATACTAACCACGGCAACCAGAGGCGGGGTGAATGGTTGCAGTACCCCCAAAACAAAATCAGGAAGCTAATCCATGACCAATCAGTAAAAATCTCGACCAGATTAAAATTCCCGAGGACTCAGGAAATTTTTCGAGGGGTTCTCGAATTTCCTGAGGACATTCTCGAGGGCTCAGCAAATTTCCTGAGAGCTTCCCGAGAGCTTAAAACAGCCTGACCAAGGAACAGTAAAACGAGCGTAACTCAGATTAATCTAAAATTTTAACACAATAAACTAGACTTCAATATGAAACATTCCCGAGTCATTTTACTCAAATTCAAGTTCCCAATCAAAAGTTATAATCCTCAGGAGTTATAGCAGTGTATAAATAGAGTAGATCCGATTCAAAAATTGAAACCTTAATTACTCCTAAAATACGAGGAATTAACCAACGAAAATTTTCAGATTTCCTTCTCAATGTCCTAGCAAGGTTTTGGATGAATCAATTCAAATTAAATCGTAAGTAAAAGAGAAATCACAGAATAAGCCAAAACGATGCAGACCGATGAACATTAAGAAGAAAGAACATGATACCACACTCCTTGATGCTTGAAGATGAATCTTTATTGCATAAGAGTGTTTACAAGGTGCATGCAAAGCACCCCTCACCAAATCACGTACAAAGCCCTAGATGGAGAGCAAAAGGTTAAACCCTAATTTTTCTCTCTTCTTCCATGCTCTCCCCTCTAGTCTTTTTATAGTTCCTCATGGCTACCACCATTTGCCACAAAATTAATAACTTTTGGAATCCTAATCTAACTAGAAATCCATATCTCTTACAAATCTAACAAATCCTAACTCCTTCCGAATTTGCCTCCTTACCATATCCGCACACATCCTACGTATGCCATATGGAAACCTCTCATTCCATATTCGCACGCATCCCGCGTACGCCATATGAAAACCTCATCTTCATGTGTTGCATCCTCTAGCCTGAGCGTCCCGCATGACATCCTTGATCATTCTGAATCTTAGCTCCTCCTCGAGCCTTGTTCCGATCCCATCATTGACCATGACTCGCTCTCAAGCAATGCCTGCACATGAACAAACCAAGAAATACTTTTTTCGAGCACAAGTTCTTTCCATCTTGACTCAATTAGTCCAAATCAATCATAAATAAAGTGTATTTATTAAATAAATAATTTAGGGCATATGATCCGACTCGAACATAAAAAATCCGAGTGATCCAAAAATCCTAAGGCTAAAATTCTCGAGTGCTAAAATCTCTCGAGGGCTGAAATCTCTCGAGGGCTGAAATCTCTCGAGGGCTGAAATTCCTCGAGGGCTAAATCTCCCAAGTGCTTAGTGCCGAGTGCTCGACAACTCGACCAAAGGGCCCGACTACTCAAACCACTCAAAATCAATTTGTTCAATACATTTCAACATCCAACCAATTTGTTCATTATAAATCAATGATCATACACATGATCTCATTCCTCGAGGGCTAAATCTCCCAAGTGCTAAGTGCCGAGTGCTCGACAACTCGACCAAAGGGCCCAACCACTCAAACCACTCAAAATCAATTTGTTCAATACATTTCAACATCCAACCAATTTGTTCATTATAAAT
The DNA here is from genome assembly GCA_000418225.1 of Zizania latifolia. Classification (NCBI taxonomy): domain Eukaryota; kingdom Viridiplantae; phylum Streptophyta; class Magnoliopsida; order Poales; family Poaceae; genus Zizania; species Zizania latifolia. Next base: position 687,970 of record KE372924.1, read on the forward strand.
CAATGATCATACACATGATCTCACAAGAAGACTCATTAGAAGGCGAAGAAACCAAAGCCATTGACTTAAAAGAAATCCTGCGTGAAAAGACATTCAATTCTTTTATATCCAAAGTAAGAGTTGTTATATCCACCGACTCTTGAGTTTTCAATTCATGAGTTTTCAATTTTGAATAAAGTGTGTCCAAAGTAAGAGTTGTTATATCCACCGACTCTTGAATTGAAGTAACTTTTATCTTCCAAACCGTCATATCAATCCCACTAAGTAAATGTCTAGCAATTTTAGAATCAGTATAATTAGTAGCATAAGAAGTATCAACTGAATGAATATTGCTAAGAATTTTATTAAAGTGAGCAAAATACTCATCCAAGATCTCACCAGATTTCATCTTAAATTTCATGTACTCTTTCTTGTACATGTCTTTGCGTACTTCCTTGATTATGGAGGAGCCTTGATTAATGTACATGTCTTGCTTTTACATCCCGATATCGACTATAGCATTACTTTCAGGTGATTTTATAGATTAGATGGTTCAGGCCGATACTATTGTCCTGATAGACTTTCACATTTGATTTATTTTCATGCCATGCATCCGATATGTCATGTCATGTGGTTTTTACCATGTTATTACTACGTCTTATTTATCTTATTTAAATGTACGTCTCGATGCACGCCAAGACCATCGGCTCGATAGCCGATAGGCGTTACTACTAACATTTTTCTTGTCTATCTTATCAGTTACAGGATCAAACTGATTGGCACGCCACGGACCACAAATTTAGGACCTGCACTAGAGTTAAGCAGATCTCTCAGGCCACGCGTGTGACCAAAAACTTCACCAACAGCGTTGTTCATCCAATGGGTTTGTTTTGAGGGGGAGTTTGCTTTTTTATTTGTATCATAATGCATTCATGTTTATTTATGTGCATTGTTTTTATTCCGAATAAAAAAACAAAACATGGAGCTTTGATTTTTACCTTCAGTTAATCTTTGTGCTTGCTAGCAATATCTTGTGAAGTTAATGGATCACTAGTCTTGCTTTCAAGTCTTTTAGTCTTTTTATGAGTCTATGACATAGTTTTCGAGGGATATGACACATGACACATAAATATTCAAGTGAAAGCTAAAGAAATATGTTGTACTGATCTGGTGGCTAGTTTGTGTTGAAAATGCTTACACATATTCTAGCTGTGTTTATTTCACCATGATAGTTCAATTCTACCACAACCAAGGAGCATGATAGTGAAAACGCAACATATGAAACAATTGAACGAAAGTAACAAAATACCTATGTAGTCATGCCTAACGTAAGTGCTGTGGCAGCAGCTACCGTTAGAATGATAAGAGTCAAATCTTTGCATGAAACTAAAGAACTACCAAACAGCAGGAACGATACCCGCTGCGGCCTCCCGTCGGCGTCTGCGCCGGCCATGCCGTAGAAGAGCACTGATAAATTTATAAGCACATATTTTGTGAGATCATGTGTATGATCATTGATTAGTGATGAACAAATTGATTTTGATGTTGATATGTGTTAAATAAATTAGTTTTGATTAGTTTGAGTGGTCGACCACTTTGGTCGAGTTATCGAGCACTCTTGTCGGGCACTTAGCACTTAGCCCTCGAGGAAATTCAGCTCTCGAGGAATTTCAGCACTTAGCCTCGAGAGAATTTCAGCCCTCGAGAGAATTCAGCACCCTAGAATTTCAACCTCGGGATTTTGGAGCACTCGGATTTTTGATATTCGAGTCAGATCATATGCTTTAAATTGTTTATTCAATAAATACTTCATGTTTATGATTGATTGGAATATTTGAGTTAGGTTGGAAAAAATTGATTAGACTAATTGAGTCAAGTTGAAAAGAACTTGTGCTCAGGAAAAGGGTTTCTTGGTTTGTTCATGTGCAGGCATTGCTTGAGGGCGAGTCATGGTCGATGATGGGATCGGAGCTAGGCTCGGAGAGGAGATGAGGCTCAGAACGGTCAAGGATGTCATGCAGGATGCTCGGGCTAGAGGATGCGGCACATGAAGATGATGTTTCCATATAGTGTACGTGGGGATGTGTGAGAATATGGAAGGCGAGGTTTCCATTTGGCATGTGCGGGATGTGTGAAGATATGGAAAGGGAGGCAAATTCGGAAGGAGTTAGAATTTGTTAGATTCGTAAGAGATATGATGAGGAAGTTCCATATGGTTGAACTGAAAATGGTTAAGTAATATAGGCAAATTGAATATGACAATCAACACATTAGTTTTTCTGATGAGATCTGCAATTTGCATTACCAGACTATACTGCTTTTCTTCTGAACATGGAAAATCTTACATCATTTCCATAGTAAACACTTGTTAAAATGTTTGTTGGTAAATAAGTGCCTTCTTGCCATCTGCAGGAAATCGGTCAGGCTCAGCTGCCTTCTTTTAGTGATTCCAAGAGCCAACCAGTGTCAACAGAAGCTGCTCCAGCTGCTACCACAGCTACTGTTGCACCACCGGCAGCACCGGTAGAAGAAGCCAGCACAGAGGCACCTCCTGCAATGCCAACACCTCTTTCACTGTATCCATGTTGGCATTGTTACCTCTAGTCACGAGATGCGCTAGGGCAGCGGAAGAAGAGTTGGAGAAGCACGTCCTCGATTAACTCTGCCCAGCTCTGACCAATCGTTGGCGGTGAAGACGATGCAATCTTGCGATCCTCACATCAAGATGATCGGCACCGCAATTGCAGCAGCACCTCTACAGTATCCACACGTAAAGAGACGGAATCACCTCACTCCGGTATGCTAGTACCACGCGTGAGGTTAGGGGAGATGCAGCCACAGCAGGTGAGGCCAGGGGAGAGGTGGCGGCTAGGGTTAGGGTAGGTCCAATAGCCTTGTGCGTCCTAGCCTCTCCTCTCCTTATATAGAGCCCACTGATGGGCCTTTAATCAACATTAAAGCCCACCAGATCTAATCTACACGTTCGGCCCAAAAGTTCCGGCCGAGGCCCAAAACTTCTAAAAATAACATTCTGTATCGAATTTATTTCGATCCGGAAGTTCGGTCCAATCGAAACTTCTGAACCTAGAACTTTCGGTCCAACCAGAACTTCCAAAAATAATATTCTGTATCAAATTTATTTCGGCCTAGAAGTGCCGGCTGAAGCCCAAAACTTCTGATTCGTCTAGAATTCGTCTCTAGAGCAGGTCTAGAACTTTCGGTCCAACCGGAACTTCCGATTCATCCAGAACTTTTGGTCCAACCGGAACTTCTGGTTCATCCAGAACTTGCTACCAGAGTGGGCTCAGAAGTTCTGGTCTAACCAGAACTTCTGGTTCCTCCAGAACTTATTCTAGGGCATATTTCCATCAATTATCGGTAAGCCTTCGAATCTCTGCTCCTTGTGCTTCAAACGCATTATAAATAGCCTTCATAACTATGACATTTAAGTAGCAGCCGAACGGATCGATCTGACGCTAGAGGAGGCAGTCAAACTGGCCGAACGCGTCATAGGGCCCCCAACCACGAACAAGAAAAGCAAGCGCCTCGCCCTCATCGGAATGTGGGAGAGGTATAACCAGGTATGGCTCCGCCTCGAAGCCGGGGAGCCTCTAGAGCTTGCTGAGCCTGTAGCCTCTTAAGGGGGTTCGAAGACGAAGAGGGCAGTATTCAGCAAAGAGCAGCCGACTCCATCTCCGCAGCAACCTCAAGGCCCATCCGACTCCGAGGAGTTGGCAGGATCACGGCCTCTGACTTTAGCTACTTGGCCTTCGGACTTGGGGCTATTGCCGGCCCTAAGTTCGATCCTCACAGCAGTGACTAGAGCGATGCCCTAGGACCCAAACCAGGGTTCGGGATAGGTGGCCTCGACAGTCTGCGTAGAGGCTGACTGGCTAGGCCTCTTCGACCCTTCGGACTACTTGGACCTCTCCCCTTTTTCGAGGGAGAGCAAAGGTAAACGATAGTCCAGAACACCTTGTAGGCCCTTCGTTAGCTTGTTCTGACTCAACGTTTTCCTCAGACCCCATCGTCAACGATCAGGTGGACCACGGTGCCGACCAAGGTGAAGTCGATGGGGCGGTGGAAGTCACGAAGGGGTCTGGCAAGGAGGCTAGCGAGGGGGACAGCGAAGAGTCTAGTGAAGACTCTTTAGAGGATGAAGAGGAGGAGGCCGGTGATGATGCACCTAGCACAGCCCCTTCTACGGAGGGTGCCGAGGTCCTCCATCATAGCCTAGCGCCGGAGGGGGTGGAAAGGAGGGTCCCTCTATTGAGGCCCTTCATTTTGCTAGAGGCGCCATTGGGCGAGATTGTGTCTCAGTACCTTCGTGGTAGTGAGGGCCTCGCTAGGTCTGACTTGGTGACTAAGATGTCTTGGTATCACCACAGAGACCTTACTACGGCCGCCGAGGAGGTCTTGCTTCATGTATGCGAAGCATACATGTGATTTGATAGCCCCTTGTAGTTTTTTCCTAAAAAGCCTTCTTCTCTCGCAGGCCTTCGCTTTGATCCACGGAGCCACCCACGCCATCGATCACCAGGAGGATCTCGTAGGGAAGGAGATCAGAAATCTCCACTGGCAGGCTTTGGAGGCCTCCGCTTCACACTGATGGGCCGAGGAAGCGGCCAATGCCCTAAGGGGCAAGCTCTAGCAGGAGCGCGAAGCCAGAGCCACGTCGGCCATCGAAGCAGAAGAACTTCGCCAGGCTAACAAGTCTTTGGAGGCCGAAGTCAAGAGGTATTGAGCCGCCAACAAAGCCTTAGAGGCCAAGAGGACCGAAGCCACCCAAGAGGCAAACCTAACCATAGACACACTTAGTGGTGTCTTGACGCGCCTGGGGACCATCTATCGGATCCTGGACTTCGATGCTAGGGACCCGGTTCGGCTTCATCTTGGATTCCTCTAGACTGTCGCCAGCATTACGAAGAACACCTTGGTGGGCTTCGCCACGATGGTAGGGAGAGTGGCGAGCCAAGGAGTCCTTCAGCTTCTTCATGATGTGGGCTGCTAGCACCTCGTTGCTATGACCTCCATGGTGGATGTCAACTTCGGCGGTCCACGACTGATCTCGCCCGCACTGGAGGTGGTTCAAGCCTGGCGTGCTCTCCAAGGGACCTAGAGGACTCAGGCAAAAGATGCTGCCCTCGAGCTTCTACAAGAAACTCGTCGCCGATAAGTGGGGCAGCAAACTTCGCCCGTAGTGGTCCCTCTGACAACCTTGGACCCTCCTCCTCCGAAGGTGTAGACCTTAAGCTCCCCTGTATTATTTTGTTGTAACACTTCGATGTAAATTGAACAAAATATTAATGAAGTGCGGGGACATTTAAGACTTGTTCAGAATCAAGCTGTGAATGCTGATATTGATATCGAGGTACTCGAAGCCTCGGAGGCACTCCGTCACCAGTGGGTAGTTTACAAAGTAGCTAGGACCGAGGGCCGACCACAATTTAAAATACCATGGGGCCCTACTGGTGAGATTTTAGTCGAAGTAGCTCATAAACTGTTAACATCGGTAAAGACGGAGCCCATTCGCAGCCCATCATCATCCCCCGACTTGGCTGATTTTGATGATATCAACCCCGAAGTCAGAGGAGCACAGCCCCTGCAAGAGCTAGAGGTAGCTAGCGATGAGGTGCTCGATTTTTTGGCCTTCGACTCGTGTCCCCCATGACTCAGACCTAGGCCAACCTTCAAGAAGAGCGAAGGGCCCAGTGAGCAATGAAGCGGGGTCATTTGTGTAGGGGCGAAGCCTCTTCGAGCCGAGGGGGTCCTCCCATGAAGAAAAGCAAGAAGAAATGAGGACCAACTATTTCGGTGAGGGGTGCCCGCTTTCTGCTAAGTCTAGATAGTGCTTTTTCATGATTTCTTCTTTTTGTTTGTAATCGAAGTGTACTCGATGTGGTACTTCATGTTTGTAATTCGAATTGTTCATGAATAAAAGTGTGTTTTGATGCATTGTATTATTCGAGGTGTACCCTAGTCATCGTTATGTACCGAAGTTATGTCGAAGCACACTCCAAACGCATATGTACTCCCTGCTCCCCCCTTGCTCATGGCAGGTATGTGCATTGTGAATGCGTGTTACGAGCAGTGTTAATGCGCCGCAGCTGGGCTTCGAGCATGGTGTTGAGCCGCATGGGTTTAGGTGAACGTTCGATGACCAGACTTTGAGTGTTTGGTCGCTTAGGACCTTAGGGGACGCATTGAGCTATCCACTCGGAATCCCATAATTTTTACCACTCTGGGCCCAGGGGTGCTTTGGAGCGATAATGGTGGATCGGATCACACCGGATTTTTTAGGGCCCATAACGGAGCCTAAAGTCAGTGCCGTTAGCCATACTCGGGAAGCGACCCTCGAGCATTAGGCTCCGGGCTTCACACAAGAGTGCGGTGCACTCGTACATGTGTTAGACTTTATTTGTCTCATGCCGAGCCTATGGCTTCGGGTAGTGGAATGGGTACGCATATCATCTAACCATCAAAGTCTCATTGTCGTCGTGATGCATCCATCGCTACAACAATATGCCTGAGGCTAGGTTGAATGCGAACCATCTTCCCGGGGGGATGTTTATTACCTTGGTGTGAAGATTGCCCTTGAGGGGCTGTTATTTGAAGGCACCTTCACAACATAGCTTTAGCATGGCATTAGGCGTAGTATCACCGTAGGTGCTCTGCATGCCAGTTGTGCTTTAATTCCTCTCCTTCGAGAGTTGAGAGCCTGAATGAGCTTGGTCAGTTTGAACGAAGCACAATGAAGGGGCCTTCCCATTTGTTGCTCAAATTCCCGGGTGTAAGGACACTCCGCAGAACCAGATGTCTAGGCTGTATGACATTGAGCATCACCTTTAGGTTGTACCTTGCCTTCGTCTGGTCTTGTTACTTCACCAGGTTGGCTATGGCTCAAAGCCTTGTTTCTTCTATGAGCTCAAGCAAGGCTTGTCGTTCGCTGTTGTCCTCTAGGAGCAATGTCCGTAGCGAGCCCCCTTAGCTCTATAGGGGTCATTGCTTCATCCCTGAACAGTAGTCAGAAAGGTGTGAAGCCTGTGGACTGTGCTTGGGTGGTTCGAATTGATCACAAGATCTTTGGCAATTCTTTAACCCATAGCTCCTTGGTGAGGCCCACGATCCGGCGATTGAGCCTTGACAAAATATTACCATTGGCCCTTTTGACCGCTTCGTTGGATTGCGGATGCCTAACTACAGCGAAGCATAACTCGATGCAGAGGCCTTCGCAGAATTCTTTGAAGGGCTCTGCATCAAACTAAGTGCCTTTATCGATCGTCAGCTGCCTGAGTACTCTAGATCTACAAATTATATTCTGCCAAAAAAACTTCTGGATGTTCTTCGATGTTATTGTCGTCAGGGGTTCAGCTTCAACCCACTTTGAAAAGTACTCAACCGCTACCACTGTGAACTTCAGATTTCCTTTTGCTTGTGGAAACGCTCCGATCAGATCCATGCCCCATCGGGCGAGGGGCCACACTGGCGCAATGATCTGTAGCGGAGTGGGTGGACGATAGCTTCACCTCCCCATCCACTAGCAGCCTTGGCAGGTGTGAACCAGGGCCTCAGCATTAGCCATTTTGGTGAGACAATAGAGGCTCTGCCAGAGTGTTTTGCCCGTAAGCGCCCGGGGTGCAAGATGGCTTCCGCATAGTCCTTCGTGGATTCCTCGAAGTATGTCTTGCCCTTCGATCTATGAGATGTAGCATAGCAGCGGCTCACAGACACCGGATTTGTATAGTAAGTCACTAATGAGGTGGTAAATGTGGACCCTGTGCTGCAGCATCATGAGCTCGGGGCCTTCGGGCAGGACAGCTTCATCTCTAAGCAAGGCCATGATAGGATTTCTCCGATCATCCGCCTGCACACATAGTACTTGTGCGGGCACCGACATTGATGCTGATGGAGCATGCTGTTCCTCGTAGAACGCTCTGGCAGAAAGTTCTAGGCCTCCGGCTGCTGCTTTGGCGAGGGCGTCTACTTCCTAGTTTTCAGCCCTCAGGATGCTTCGGATGGAGATCCCTTTGAATGCGAGCTCTGCCTTGCGTACTTAAGTCAGATACTGGGCAAGGTCCAGATGGCGTGCTTGGAAGCTCTTATCTACATGTCCAGTGACAATTTGGCAGTCTGTTTTTACAATTATCCTGGCAGCACCTAGGGCTCATGCCTTTTGAAGGCCTAACAAAACGCCTTCGTACTCAGTCACATTATTTGTGGCTTTAAAATTTAGCCTTATAGAGTACAACTCCTGCTGGCCAGAGGGGGAGATTATTACAACTTCGACACCTACGTCAGAGGCCTGATAAGCTCTGTCAGAATAAATAGTCCAAATACTTTCGCTAGGCGCTTCTGGGGACCAGATGACTAGAAGGGTCCACTCTACGATGAAATCTATAATCACTTGGGACTTGATCGTAGTGCAGGCGGTAAATTCTATACTAAAGGGGGCTAGTTCAACAGCCCACTTCCCCACTCTCCCCATGGAATATTTATTACGAAGCATGTCTCCGAGCAGGTATGACGTCATCACAATAATATTGTGTGCGAGAAAATAATGTCGAAGTTTTCTCGAAGCCATGACGAGAGAGTATGCAATTTTTTTGAGCTCTATATACCTCGTTTTGGCTCCGGACAGAGCCTTAGAGACGAAGTAAACTAGCCTTTGCACCAACTTGCCTTCGATGTCTACTTCACGAATCAGCACCGCACTAACAGCTAAGGCTGTCGCTGCGAGGTACAACAACAGACCCTCTTCTGGAAGGGGGGTTAGGGTAGCTAGGTCAGCGAGGTACACCTTGATGTCGTCAAAAGTCTTTTGGCATTCGGGCGTCCATGCGAAGTCATCGAAGCCCTTTAGTACTTTAAAGATTGGCAGGCTCTGCTCGGCGAAGCCGGCGAGGAACCTGCTTAGAGCTACGAGGCGATCTATGAGTTTCTTAACCTATTTTAAATTTTTCGGTGGAGCCATGCGCTGTAGCGCACTAATCTGGGTAGGGCTGGCTTCGATACCTTGACTCAAAACCAAATGCCCTAGCAACTTGCCAGCTTGTGCCCCGAAGACACATTTTTCTGGATTTAGCTGAATTCCTACCCTTCGCAAGCTATCAAAGGTCTCGGCTAGATACTTGCTATGCACACCCTTTTTCATACTTTTTATTACAATGTCATCCATATAGGCTTCAACATTCTTTCCTAATTGATGGCCTAAGGCCTTCGAAATTAACCTAGAAAAGGTTGCCCTGACATTTATTAAGCCAAAAGGTATTCATACATAGCAGTATACTCCCGAAGGAGTGACGAAGCTGGTCTTCTCCTCGTCGTCGTGCTTGAGCCACACTTGGTGGTACCCAGAGTATGCGTCGAGGAAGCTTAGCAGCTCGGAGCCAGCGGTGGAGTTGATGAGCTGATCAATGCGAGGCATGGGGTACGGGTCACAGGGGCATGCTTTATTTAAGGAGGTGAAGTCAATACACATATGCTATTTGCCCGTGTTCTTCTTTCTTACAAATACGGGGTTCGATAGCCACTCTGTATGGCTGACCTCCCGTATGACCCCGACGTGAAGTAACTTCTCTACCTCAGCGTTTGCTAGACTTGCCCTTTCCGCTGACAACTTCCACAGCCCTTGGCGCATGGGCCTGGCTCAGGGGTTCACCAGAAGGGAGTGCTCGATGAAGCTTCGATCGACTCCAGGAATGTCCTCGATCATCCAAGCAAAGACGTCGAGGTTGCTCTATATAGTTCCTTCAAGCGAAGCCATATCTTCTAGAGCGAGGCCGCCTCTAAAATGTATGGGGTACTCGAGGCCCCCTTTGACGAGTATCTTTGTGATGACCTCTCCATCTGGTCGAGGCTTAACTACGATCCCTCGGGCAGCTTCTGGAGGCTGGCTTGCTTCTCTTGGGTGGGACTGCATGGAGTGCACCTGGCGGGCTTTGAATTGCATGGCATGGCTATAGTCGACCCTTCGCGCGATGCTTTTGTTGCCCAGCATGGAGAGCACTCTCCCCTGTGTGGACAATTTTATGTAGAGGTAGTTGTGGTGACCCATGAACCTGAACTGGTTCAAGTCAGCCCTTCCAAGAATGGCATTATATGCATAGGGGGCATCGACGATGTCAAAGATGACTTCCTCCGCTCACAGGAAGTTGCCTTTGCCGAAGGTCACTTGAAGACCAATCTAGACTATGGCTTCAAGGGGTGGCCCGTTGAACCCCTAAAGGGGCCTCGCAGCACAAAGGAGATGGCCCCTCGGGATGCACAGCTGGTTGAAGACGTGCACGAAGATGATGTCAGCGGAGCTCCCTCTATCGACGAGGATGCGACGCACTTTGGTGCCGGCTATGTCAGCAGTGATGACGAGGGGGTCAGCGTGAGGGAACTTGATCCCCACAGCATCTTCGACTATGAAGGTGATGGGCATATGGACCTAGTCTAGCATTGGGGAGGCTAACGACAAAGTCTTGATATGCCTTATCTCATGGGCATAGCCATGCCGCTGGCCCTTTGAGAGGTTCCCGAGGGCTCCCACTCTAGAGATAGGGAGCACAATCCTCTTCGTGGGCTCCGCAACATTCTCTACCTTGGGCGGAGGCATCGCATTCACATTCGGTGGACCGGCCTATGCTTTGGCTTGCTTGGTGGGCCTTATGGCTTGCACTGCTGGGGCGGCCTCAAGCGCACGGTTAGTAGTTCCTCGCCCGGCAGTCCACTTGAGGTAGTCCCCTAGCAAAGCTAATATAGCTTTGTAGGAGTCCGTGTTGTGGCTCCGGTTCGTGCCATGAACATTGTGATGGAAATATGCCCAAGAGAATTTTGAGGGAACCGGAAGTTCTGGCCTGAGACCGGAAGTTCCGGGTTCTGGTGTAATCAGAAGTTCCGGTTTGACCAGAAGTTCTGGACCAGCCCCAGTTTTGGTTTCTGGATGAACCAGAAGTTCTGGTTGGACCAGAAGTTCCGTGCCTGCTCTAGAGGTGAATTCTAGATGAATCGGAAGTTCCAGTTGGACCAGAACTTCTGGGCTGAAATAAATTCGATACAGAAGATTATTTCTGGAACTTTCGGGCTTAGGCCGGAACTTCTGGGCCAAACATGCAAATTAGATCTGTTGGGCTTTAATGTTGATTAAAGGCCCATCAGAGGGCTCTATATAAGGCGAGGAGAGGCTAGGGGAAATAAGTTATTGCTTTCGCTCCTACCGTAACCCTAGCCGTCACCTCTCCCCTGGCCTCACCTGCTGTGGCCGCATCTTCCCTAACCTCTCGCGTGGTACTAGCATACCAGATTAAGGGGATCCCATCCCTGTATGTGTGGATACCGTGGAGGCGCAGCTACAATTGCGGTGCTGATCATCTCGACGTGAGGATCGTAAGGCTACATCGTCTTCGCCACTGACGATTGGACGGAGTTGGGCGGAGTTGATCGAGGACACACTTCCCCAACTCTAATTCCGCTGCCCTAGCGAGTATCATAGCTAGAGGTAACGATCCATGATCCCATTACTCACATGGTTCCTGAGTTGAACAGGGTAGAAAAAGTTTTGTTTTTAGCTAGCGTAGCCTGCCCTGTAACCCAACAGTGGTATCAAAGCCTACGTGCGTAGTGTTCGATCTGTATCATACATATATAGGTGATATATGGTGGAAATATATTAGATCTATTGTTCTTGCGTCGGATTTTCGGAAGTTCCGGGCTCTAGCCGAAACTTCCGGGCTGAAATAATCTCATTACAGAATATCATTTTTGGAAGTTTCGTTTGGACCGGAAGTTCTGGGTTCGAAAGTTCCGGTTGGACCAGAAGTTTCGAATAGAAATAAATTCCGTACAAAAGGTTGTTTTTAGAAGTTTCGGGCCTTGAGCCCGAAGTTCCAGATCCATTTTTCAGTCACGCATAGATTCAACGCCTAACTTGTTTTTGCAGAGAATGTTGTGATTGGTATGGCCTTGTGATGTATATGATATATGTATGTAATTTTCATGGCCTATTGAGGAGTCATGGTATGAACCATGAGGTGATGAGTGCTTGTCAACCGGGTGATGAAGATTGCACGATGAGGATGAAGAGGAAAAGGAGGAGATGACTCGACCGTGACGGAGCTGTCGTGCGACTCAGGTACACGGACGGGCGTCGGCCGGGCAGAGGGGTCGCGGAGGCGTCCGGTCCAATCCGGGTGCGC
>KE372924.1:701467-725818 GCA_000418225.1 Zizania latifolia
CTAGGTGTGACGGTTATTTGTTCGAACCATGAACTGAATCATATCGAGTCACTTGCAAGTTTGAAACTTAAATTTCAGAAGTTTTATTTTCCGCTTTATTTTTATTTTGCGCCCATTCACCCCCCCTCTGGTCGCTAGTTTCGGTCCTACACCTATGTGTCATGGTTAATTGCAACCCAATTCTATTTTATTGTTGTATCACCTGCGTGTCGACATGTGATGCTTCTCCTCGTGTAATTCATATAGTGCTATTAGATGTAATACATTGATACAAGATCATAGAGGCTTGAAGCGTAATGACCCGAAGGATAGGAACCATAGAGATAGAGATCATCATGTAAGAAGGGCCATACTATGTCACAGTTAATATAATTACCTGCCATGTTTACTTATGTTCCTGTCATACTATTCTTTCATGTTTTGTATGCGGTAGGCATCGTTACCATGCTAGAATAGTTTTCCTCAGAAAATTAAGAGTCATTGATGCCCTTTCTAATAGCTACACCTACAAATATTTTTGATCATTGTATGGTAGGTCTACCAAAGCAGCGTGCCATCTTTTATCTTAACCAGTTAGGGTGGATGTCGGACATCCACAAGCATAGTATTAGTTTGCATAACAAAACTATCAAAACGGTTTTGGGCTTTGGGGCATGGAGTTGGGCGTCGAGGTTGGATGCCACCCAAACGAACAAGAGTCACACAGGGATGTGATTAGCAAAGTGTTGCTTACCTATGTCACTAATTTTCTAACATTGATGCCAAAGCTCACTAGAAGTTAGTTGAATATGGATCTTGTCCCACTATATGTCATAAGAGGGAAAACGATTGTATATCATGTTGTGGAGCATCTTTTATTTGATAGAAGATTCACATAGCTGTTGGTGAAGTTTTTGGTCACACGCGTGGCCTGAGAGATCTGCTTAACTCTAGTGCAGGTCCTAAATTTGCGGTTCGTAGCGTGCTAATCAGTTTGATCCTACAACTGATAAGATAGAAAAGAAAAACGTTAGTAGTAACGCCTATCATCTATCGAGCCGATGGTCTTAGCGTGCATCGGGACGTACATTTAAATAAGATAAATAAGACGTAGTAATAACATGGTAAAAACCGCATAACGCGACATATCGGATGCATGGCATAAAAATAAATCCAATGTGAAGGTCTATCAATACAATAGTATCGGCCTGAACCATCTAATCAGTAAGATCGTCTGAAAGTAATACTAAAGTCGATATTGGGATGTAAAAGCAAGACATATATAATAACGCTAGTCCGATGTGTATCGCCCGATTTCGATGCCCGATACAACAATGAGATTAAAACATGCAGAAAGATAACCTATCGGCTTATACTCCGATAGAATCTGGTCTCAACATGCTCGATCTCTGTTCAGATTATCATTCGCTATAACTGTAAGATTGGACTGAACCAAGACAGTCGCTAAGTCACAGCAAATCATAGTGCTAAACATATCGGAGCACACTTCATCTAGATGAACGATACACGACGTTAATTAAACACACAGACTAAGATGTCGAACTCAACCGATGAAGCCTTAGACTGAAATATTTGATCTAAACCACGCATCTGATACAGCATGATCGATACATAGACTAAGATATCGGACCTAACCGATGAAGCCTTAGATCTACTAATCAATACATGTTTAACGGAGCTTACCTCTCGTCGGAGATCGAAGCGATGCAGCCCCGCGGGAGAGCAAGAACTCGCCGATGGCAAGTTTGGCGATGCACCGAGAGCTGATTGATCTGTTGATTGATTCCTATTCTAATCTAAAATTTACATATTTATAGTTCGGAGATTTATCGTCCTATGCCGATACGACTACAACCGATTCCATTTTTATCTTCGCAGCAAAATCTATCCTTTCCTTTATCGGCTTCTTTGTATCTTTATCCGGTCACACATGTGCATTGCAGACGGGCTTCATTGACCGTGCTTTGACCGGACTCCTTGACTTTCATTGACCGCACCGAAACTTTGTTGGGCTTGGGCCTTACCAAATTTTGCCGTTAACAATAGCATAGTGCTGAAACTTGCATTTTTGTCATAGATCATGGCACCTACAGCTAGTAACACTTCCAGTTTTAATTTGTGATCAATTCTTAAAAAGGAAAAGCTTTCTGGAACAAACTTTATTGATTAGCATAGAAACTTGAGAATTGTTCTCAAATAAGAGAAAAAGGAATATGTTCTAGAGGAGCCCCATCCTAATGAACCAGCTGATAATGCATCTGCCGTGGATCAGAGGGCTTATGAGAAGCACGCCAATGATTCAATTGATGTTAGCTGTCTTATGCTTGCCTGTATGTCCTCTGAGCTTCAGAAGCAATATGAAAACATGGATGCCTATGATATGATCATGGGACTCAAATGCATGTATGTCTTCGTCGCCAATGATTGGACGGAACTGGATGGAGTTGATCGAGGATACGCTTTCCCAACTCTTCTTCTGCTGCCCTAGCACGTCTCACAGCTAGAGGTAATGATCTATGATCCTATTACTCGCATGGTTCCTGGGTTGAATAGGGTAGAAAAAGTTTTGTTTTTGGCTAGCGTAGCTTGCCCTGTAACCCAACACATTGCAGAAGAAATTATGCCTGTGTCAGGGGGCCCTGTAGGTGGCCTCACCCCATGCCCTCGGCCATGCCCCTGGCCCTGCTAGAGCTTCGTGGGCTTGGGCCCGGCGATGGCTAGTACTTCGCTACGGAAGTCCTTTCTGCTCATTCTTGATTCTGGAGCTCTGGGCTCCACGTACACTAGTTTTGGGGGGCTCGAGGCTCGCGCTTCCAGGAGTTGCACTTAGGCGATGGTGGCACTTCTTCGGAGCTACCCTTCCTTAGAACAAGCATGCTCCTGGAAGTATTTCATAAGCTAGGCTACCGAAGATATAGGCTTCCTATGAAGCTTGTCGAGGAGGCCTGGGTGGGTGACTCCTTCGCGAGCTGAGTCAACCACTGACGATGTCGAAAGACCCTTTATTTGCGATTTCGTGTAGTCGAAGCGCTGAAAATATTGGTGGAGGGTCTCTCTGGGCTATTGCTTCACCTGGAACAGGCTCCCGGTGGATATGGGTACCATATAAGTCCCCTGAAAATTGCTCATGAATTTCTTTCGCAGGTGCTCCCAGGACTTCACGGAGTCGGGCTTGAGGGCTCATATCCCTTTCACCTCCGCTAGCCTCAATGGCGAGGGCATAAGAGCTGGTGAACTCGTCGGGGTCTGAATCCTCAGAGTACTTTGGTAGCTTCGTAGCCCGAAACTTTGGGTGGAATCGAACCATTTGAAGGTCAGGGTGGAGCGGTGACCTGTCTTCGAATGAGGCATTTTGCCTTCGCTCTTGAGGTTCCTACTCGCCGTGGTCGCTTAGGGTGACCATGATTGGTCTCGGAGGGTCTTCGGAGACCTCTAGGGCGCACACTTGGTTGGCCGTGCTTTGACACCACCTTAAGACCTCCGCTTTAGCAGGGCCAGCTCAGAAGCCTGCGCATCATCAAAGGCTCCGCTTCATCCAGAGTACCCTCCTAGCTTCTATGACCGAATGTAATCGGTTTGCAGTGCCCTTGGTGGTGGCAGGGTGCTCGTGCCTAGGGCCTTGTTGCTTCTAATGGGACAGGCACCGGAGGGGCCACGGTAGGGTCCGTAGGCCTGGAGGTGTCGTTCATCGAAGGGAGGACCATGGTGTTTTCCTTGGTCCCTAGAGCGATGTTCTCCGCTAGGAGGCCTGCAGTGTGCTCCGCAGCCCTCGGAGTGGTGTTCACTGCTCGGAGGTCTACGGTGTGCTCCGCAGCCCCTGAAGTGGTGTTTGCCACTAGGAGATCCGCTGGGTCCCATAGGTCTTGCACGCCAGCCTCGGCAAGAGGGTGCTTTGGATGCAATGAGGCCTTCAGAACTTGAGGGGACCTCTGAGGGGGAACTACACTTTTGCTTTTCTTCGGAGGCATGACTCGAAGGATTGTGGTAGAGAAGCTAATTAGAACTAGACTTCCCACGGACGGTGCCAACTATTGGTTTTGACGTCCTATCAGATAATAACCTCAACAGGTTTTTAGTGTTTAGAACCTCAAAGGGCTAAAAGCGTAGACTGGGGTTCAAACTATGCCCGAGGCCTCCGAAACGGATAATAACCTTCATGAAGAAGTATTATTGATTAACACTATAAGTGTTCGATCCCTTCTCTTCTGCAAGGGTGAGGGTATTTATAGGCGCGGTAACAATAGGGTAATACTAGTTTAATCCCTACATACAATCGACTATAACAATATTTAATTTTCAAGGTATTTATTTCCCTATTTGTTGTAATTTATGAGGGAAGATAATTTAGGAGCAATACATTTAATAATATTACTCTTTATGTAACCTATCTGCATTTCTGCTACATAAGCAGCATTATCTTGAAAGATAATGGTAGGTGATTCAATGTAATCAATAACACGAGATTTTGTGTGTGGTTTATCATTCTGTGAAGTCGTACACATTCACATAATGCTTCATATGAAATTATTTTAGAATGATCGGTGCATGTAGTCACTATAGTCTATTTTGTAGACTTTCATGAGATGGCTGTCTCACCATGTAAGACACAAAACCTATTTGAGATCTGGCATTATGGGGATCTTATAAGTAGCTAGTATTTGTATATCTAATAATATTTGGATCTTGATTTCTTTACTATTGAAAGAAAATATCAAGATCTTTGGTGCTTTGGAGATATTTTTGACTCCAGTCCAATGACATCTAGTTAGATCAATACTATGTCTAGCTAGTAATTTCTTTGCAAATGCGATATGAGGCCTAGTGTAATTTGCAAAATACATAAGTGTTCCAACAATATTGAGATATGGAACCTCTAGTCCTTGCATCTCTTTATCAACTTTTCTTGGTCTAAATTGATCTTTCTCTAAATGTAGAGATCGAATGACCATAAGGTTTTCTGGATATAATCGGTTTAGTGTATTAAAATATTCGAGGAAAGGTGTTTAAGTTGTAGACCTAAAAAATTGGTTTTGACCAAATCCTTTGTCTCGAATTCCGTCTTTGATTGATTACATGCTTCATCGATATCGTTGGTGTCGTTGATGATGTCAACATACACAGATATAATGCAAAATCCCATTGAGGATTTCTTGATGAATACATATGGGCAATCATCGTTATTTGAGTAGCCTTTTATATAAGGAACTCATTAAGTCGGTTGTACCAAATTCTATTTAACTATTTTAAGCCATGTAATGACTTATTGAGTTTTACACAATATATGATGCGATAGCATTTGGATTCGAAATTTGGATTCTACTAGGAACCTTCATATTTATGTCCGAATCAAGTGACTCACGGGGATTAGTCACTATGTCTATCAACTGTCTAGATAGACAATTCTTATACTGCCAAAAGATATATTTTATTGGAAAGTGATTCCACTCATTTCTAGAGAGAATGTTCGATTGAAAATCAATATCGGGTCTCTGCGTGAAGCCTTGTGCTACGAGCCTCACCTTATGTCTCACCACATTATGGTTTTCATTCCGTTTTCGGATGAAAACATATTTAAAACCCACGGAGAAGGTTCTGGAGATGTAGGTATTACTGATTAGAATACCTTTCTTTTGTGAGGGGGTTAACTCTACTTGAATTATCTCTTTTATTTGTTCCAGTCCGAGCGCGTTTTTACATTTGACCATGGATTCGGGATCTGAATCTTTTAGAGGTTTTCAGTAATAGATGCAGAGAATTATGTGTCGATAATCATAGTCTTATGATCATATGTTTCTCTAGACTCGAGATAATTGGTAGAAATCTTTTACACCTTAGTTGACGATTTAGTATTTCCCAATATGAGGACGTCACGGTGTTCCGATGTCCTAGTATCAGAAATTGAGTGCACTGTTGATACGGGAGGTGGATGTGGTTAATCCACTTGGTATTTCTTAACGCTAGGTTGAGTTGCATTTACTAGTTTAGAAGTTTTATCCTTCTATTTTCTCATACGTCTACGAGAAGTATTACCTTTAGAATTAGTCTCAATTTATGACTGGACCTTTGGTTCAAAGGGTTTCTTTATACTTGCAAGAAGCTTCACACTTGTAGGTAACCGTACTTCTCCCTTTATTAGTTTGATTAGGGAGTTGAATAGTTTTATTCGGTACCTCTATTCTTTTTTGTATATTCCTAGCAAGGTGATAGGATTTTGTGACATTTTTGTCATTAGTTGTCACGCCCGAAAATTCCAACCATTTCCTTACGATTTATTGTGCGGAAAGTCCCTCGTCCAGGAATCAGCCGAGACACACAATAGACAATTTATTAGACATCGAAAGCATTATTGTTCACGATAAAGTAAATAAAGTACTTATTACAGAGGTAGTATTGGAACCTTAAAACAATAATGATCAACATAAACAACTCCTAATGACTTTATTGACGCAGCAGCGACTCCACTCCACAGGCAGACTTGACTGGCAACAGCTCAAAAGGCGTAACCTTCATCTTCGCTGACAAACTCCTCTTCTGGTGGTGGGGGAATACAAGGGTGAGTATTTTGAATACTCAACAAGCCATCCAAGTAAAACAGTTATAATGCACAGGGAATACAAAAGACGGCATAATAGGGTTTATTTGCATAAACAGAGCATTAAAGAGAGATAGAATTTAAAAGGTAATTCTAATTAAGTTGGAACCTTAACACCATATTAATCTAATCACTGAATAACTCTTATCCAGAGTCATCAGTCCCAAAAGAACTAACCAATCCACTCTAACCAGAGCTATCTAGGTTGAACAGAAAATAAAACAGGTTAATTAAGTAATCATGGGACTAATCACGAGTGACCTTGCATTGTCGCCCTTAACTGTGGGCATAGCTATTCGAATAGTTTTACTCTGATCAGAGGTGCACAACTTTACCCATAAGACATAACCCTACAACATGTCACCATGCGCCTCAATACCACCATGGTACCTTAGAAAAGAGCTGTGATATGACCATCCACCTAGATCCTCCAAGCTTCACACCCCAGGACCCATCTACCTGATATATCCCTAGCGCTCTAATTCAAATAGCAAAGACATGCCCAGTGCAGAACTATAGGCCATCTCGATGCTTCACCTAGGATCTCTAGGCTTCAGGTACCATTTTCCATGCTGGCTTGTAGTAGTGCGAGATTACATTACAAAAGTGGCCCATGAACTGGTCCGTATAGTGTCATGAGTACAACTAGCAGAACCATAGACCTTGTACTTACAACACACCTTAGTCATATTTTAGTAGCATTTAATTCATTAACCACTAGTAAACATATAAGCTAACATTAATGTGAAAGTAGTATTAAACAACATGATGAAATGTGATACTAGTTTCTAAGTAGGGCTAAGCAATCTTAGGCATCCAGAAAAATCATAGTAAAGATTCATACTAATCAGGTTAATTAATCCCTAGGTAGACAAGGAATGGGTAAATAATCAACAGGGAATAATACAAGTAGGGTTTATATCCCAATCCCAGTGATATTCTAAAATTAAATGTACTTTAGAATGAATAGTAGCTTTAAAACATGGGTTCAATATGATCAATAGGGGGACTTGAATAACTTGCCTTGCTGCATAGGGATGAAAATAGGTGACTCCTCGACGAAAATAGGCTCTTCAGGCGCTTCAAAAACTAAACAGTAATACAAGAATATAATAATAAATTAAAACAGTAGGGGGATGCGGGCACGCGCAGACTAGGTCTACCACGTGGTAGCCATGCGGTAGCCACGAGGGCGACGGCGACAGACGTGGCGCCGATGCCACAGCCACACGGGCGGCCACGTCAGCGCACACGTGGGAGCGGTAGGGCAGCGCATGGGGCCCAATGGTCACTAGCAGGAGGCGGTCCGATGACCTGCGGCGAGGGGTGGAACGGGTCCAGGGGATCACGGGGAGCTTACCGGGGTGATCGACGACGAACGGTTGCAACGAAGGCGACCGGTGGCGAGGAACGGGCAACAGACGGCTCGGGTCCATGATGGGAGGGGGCTCAAGTGGTCGGCGACGGCGGCGAAGGTGGCTCTGGGGACCGGAGGATGACGGCAGAGCGAACGGTGGCGACGGTGGGGTCCGGCGGCTACGGGATCGGCCGGAATCAGCGACGAGTGATGGAGACAGCGGCGCACGTGGAAAACAACGGCGGAGAGGGCTTGAGCGGTGGCTAGGGCATTGAAATGAGAGAGGGGACCTCGGGGGTGCTTTTTATAGCGCCGACCGGGCGGATCTGAGGCGGAGGTGGCGGCGCGGCGGACTCGGGTGGTGGTTATGGCCAGGCAGCATGGCGAGGCGGTTCCGGCGATGGTCTAGGCCCAATTTGCTGGGGGAAAGGCTCAGGGCGGTGCGGCGGTGCTCAAGGCGAGTTCAGATTGGGTCCAAAGCAACGGCGGCAGCGGATTTTGCGGTGGCGGCGCTTGGGCGTGGGAGAAGTGGCGAGAGGTTGGGGATGACAGGTGGGGCCTACCTGTCAGCGGCAGCGAGGACGCGCATGGCTAACGTGATGGCAGGGCGTGCTGGGCTGGTGGGGCGGCACTGCTCGGTCCAGGCCGAGCGACGCGCGGGTTGGGCCTGCCGAAGGCCGGCTCAAGAGCGGGAGAGGCGGATTTTTTTTAAAAAAACTGATTTTTCATTTCTTTTTCTTTTAAAAAAGCTCCAAAAATTTAGAAAAAAATATTTTTGACTCAAAAAAATTCCATAAAAAATCTTATAAAAATCGTTACATTTTTAGAGGCTTTTGCAAAAATTTTGAGCAACATTTTATTTCCAAAATTTTCTTCCTCAAATTTTAATACTCAAAATTCTTTTCTTTTCTTTAAGGAAAATTCCATTTTAAATTTTCTTTTTCTGATAATTCTTTTTCCTTTTATTTTATTCACAGCTTTTATTACTTTTATATTTTGAAAATTTCGGGATGTGACATTAGTAAATGTATTTGGCAGGTTATATGCAATGTGTTATAAATTAATGATTTTCTGAATTTGAATTTTAGATTCATGAGTACGTGGATTTGAGGTATTAATATCTTTGGACATTATAATTGATTTCCTGATATTCTTATTGGTACTTGAAATCTTCTCCTAATGCTTGGAAATGTGACTCATTGAATATAGGCATACTAGGCCATAAATAGATCCCCTAGTGAGGGGTTTGAGATATATTATGATTGATGGATATTGGTATCTCAATATAGACCCCTAATTTCCTGTGTGGACCCATTGATGTATGCTATGGTGGTGAGAGTGTGCGCATATAGCGCAACCAAACTGACGCAGATGGAAAATACTTAATAGATTTCTACGTACTAATTGTATAGGGGAAGTTCTTTGATATTCAGTTAGTTGTAACTGAATCAATTATGCAGCGTGTAAAACTGTATGACCCAACATTGAGTTGGTAATTGCAATTCTGTAATGATGGTCTAATAATATGCTTAATCATCTTTATTAGATATTCTATTTAACCATTTTGAGTGTGAACTATAGGACAAAAATAATGTATTTGAATTTGTAGGGCCATACAATAATGATTGAAAGCACGCGAGGGAAATTTTTGTAGCATTGTCTATTCGAATTGATTGAATTTGATGATCTAAGTAATGAGTTCACAACCAAATAAATTTTGCCATAATTGTGACAATACATGGTTTTGTGTGTATAACTGACACACATGAGATCATATAGTAGATGAATCTATTAAAACTATGAAATACTGAAATAGGATGGTTAATGGTTATATAGGACCACATATATCTCCTTGAATGTGTTCAAGGAATTTGAGTGGCTTTAGATGAACTTTTAGTTTGATGGCCTTAGAATTATTTTCCCTGTGGCACATGTAGTGCGCATGAAACTTAATAATTGAGGAAATGGAGCATATTTAAATTGTGACCAACAAAATTTCTTGTAATTTTTCACATCATCCAATGTTAGAATGATCAAGGCGATCATGCCTAATCTAGAATGCACTGACATTCTAAAAAAAATTACTTGATATGCAACATATGGCATGGGTTTGATAAATGTGTAGTACAATCTATACAGGAGAGATGACACTTATTGAAGTATCACTTTGTCATATCCGTTATCTTAAATAAAGAGAAGTTTCTCTTTATTATTTTTATAGGTTTCAATATGGAAACCATTTTGACGGATATTTTTATAACTTAGTGAAGTATGAGTTGAATCTAGATAATTTATTGTATCCAAGATTATAACTTGAGTATTCATAAGTAGAGTAATTATGGCATGATTTGAGTCAATAATTATTGCATCGCGTCCAATGATTGTTAAAATATTTCCTTGTCTTTTGATGAGACCTTAGGAATATTTTGTTTCACTAAGTATAGAGTTTGTGGTACCATTGTCCACAAAACATATCTCTTCCTTCATTGTACCAGCTCCTGTACCAGCTCCCGTAGAGTCTATATGTAAGAATTTTAGTATGAAAATTCTATTAAATATATAGAATCTTTGCATATCTATTATGTATCAAGTGTTTATTTGAACCAATTTATGATAATTTAATGTCTTTAAATTCAAATTATCCCTCACAAATAGATAGATAGCGAAGTATCTAATTATATATTTATATGCATCCTAATTAAAGTCTCCATATAAATCGTTGTTAGTATAATCCATGACCATAATTGTCATTGCCCGAGAGATTCTCCCTCTGATGTATAGTTTAAGTAGTGTTTGGATCTCCCATGTTAGAGTTTAAACCACTTACATCATGCATATGGGAGATGAAGTGTGCTTCATATTTTTTCTCTTTAGTAGTGTGTCTACGTCCAATGGATAAGATATAGATTCATCAGTAATTTAGGGTCTTATATTTCTTAGAAGTATGAGTATGACCATATTTTTGGCAAATGTTATTGTTGTCATGCTTGGACTAAGAAATGATCTTCGTATAATCGAAGTGTTCACATGGCTTGTGGTATCTCTTTACGCTTGTATTTGCCCGACTCTGCTATTGAGGATTTTTAGTCACAAAACCGGAGTTTTGAGCAAATTATTATGAACATGGCTGAACTCATCTATAGCTTTAAAGACTATAAACATAGATGGTTACAATCATAGATAAGACTATTGATCTATGTGTTCAGAGCATTGTTTAAGAGCAAGCCATAGTTTATGTGAATTTTGTTCCGACACCTATTCAGACTTGAGATCTGGGTGAATATGGTTCCTTATAATGTATAAGGCTCCAAATATGCATGTATATATAATAAGCTCATTATCTGGATTATATTCAGTCGGAGCGTTAAAAAAATCCGTGAGTTGATAGACTCATTTTGATGTCCATAGCCAATGTAGGAAAGTTTTGACAAATTGTATTAAAATATGTAAAATCAAGGAA
Organism: Zizania latifolia; assembly: GCA_000418225.1. Lineage (NCBI taxonomy): Eukaryota > Viridiplantae > Streptophyta > Magnoliopsida > Poales > Poaceae > Zizania > Zizania latifolia. Next base: position 712,877 of record KE372924.1, read on the forward strand.
ACTTGAATTCAAATATATTATAATCTCATAGATTTGAAATAACGATAAGAAGGCAATTTACTAATATAGAGTAGACCATTTAAAATTCATTTTTTAAATTAGATAGGCATGTTGAGGAGTATGACTATGTAAAACATAGTAAATATAGATGTATTAGCTTGTGTATGACCAATTTCTGAGAAATGAATCTAGTACTCTCTAGATTAGTGTAAGCCTAATTGAATCTGAACATAAATTGATCATGCACATGGAAGATAATCACCATGTAAATAATAAGGTGTAGATCCCCTAGCAATACAATTGTATCACCTTATGCATATCAAATATGAAAATGGAATTATGGCAATCACCTAAAAAGGTGTAGACCTTTATCCAAAATTCAGATGTTGTATATGTATTTTGAGGATAATCACTATGGAGGAGGCAGAGTGCAGATCGTATTATAGTATTTGAGTACTATTCGTATATGGGCAACATTAAAGAATGTGATGTATTGGTTATTTCAAAATAGAGAGTAATTTGCATTGGCATGAAACATAAGTATAGCTTAAAAATAAGCTAATGGGGATAGGACAATTGTTTTGCAAAGGAATTGTAATTTGAAGACAATTAAAAATTATCAAACAATGGTTTAAATACATTTGTACAATAATTAAGGACAGTACGAGTCTAAATATAAAAACTACATGACTCATTTAGTACTGTTTAAATGGCAGCACTGAATACTGTAAAGTGCAAGGGCTAAAATATAAAATTACTGCTTAAAAATACAATTACATAAATTGTAATTGATAATTTGGGTGGTGGGCTGTATTAAGCCCATTTAGCCCATTCGATGGTGGTATATAAAGGGGGCGGTTAGGATTTTCTAACCCTAACACCACCACCGGCCACTCTCAGCCACCGGCCACCGCCGCCGCCTGTGGGCGCGTCGAGCAGATGCGTCGCCGCCTGTGGGCGACGGGCTGCCGTGCTAGGCCACCGCCGCATGAGGACGCCAGGTCGCCGCGCTGGATCTGGCCGCTGCGCCACCGCCTAGGGCTCGACGGGCGCGTCGGGGTGCCGCCGCGTGAGGGTGCCGGGCCGTGCTGAGCCACGCCGTGTTGCGCTGGCCGCTGCCTAGGGGGACGTCGTGCCACAATCTCGGGGAAACGCGGCGCCGCGCCAGGAAGTCCCACCCGCCTCGGCAATGAACGCCACCCGTCGCGCCAGGAGCCGGCATGATTCTCCTATGGGCGCTAGTGGCCGAGCAACGGCCGATGCGCATGGGTGCCACCGCCGCGCTTCGAAACCGATGAAGAGAATCGACGAAGGTATCAAATAAATCTGGGTTACCTTCGGATTTATGGCCTTATCTTCTTCGGTTCTTATTCTTGCCAATGTTCATCTTCTCACTTATTTTGCGCTGTTGCTTTTGGCCTTGCGTCGTAGTAGAGCGTACGTGCATGATAACGTGTTGTAAATAGAATGAACGCAAGAGAGAACGAGTGAACGCAAGAGAGCAAAATGAGAGAATGAATCGTATGTCTTTATTGATGATTGTTTACATGTATTTATAGAGGATGAAAGGACACCGGTAGCAAAGAGGTGTCTGTTGAGAGGGAGATGTCTCTTCAGGGAGAAGGTACATCTTTAGGAAGAAGGTGCCTCTTTAGAGAGAAGGTGTGTCTTCAGGGAGAAGGTGTCTCATGACATGGGTGGATGAGATCACCCATTTAGGCTTAACAGTTGATAGACATAAAGATGACGGAACTCTGGTAAAGGATCTGAACATGACGAGCCTTCCTGCCCTGAGCAAGTTCATTGAACTACTTGAGTTACTGGTATAAAATTTGTTATCAGTTATAATTCATGTTCACAGATGACAGCCGCTCACTATTTGCATTTTTTAATACAGCAAAAGAATAAGGAAGAAGACTTGGGTCAAGTTGTCATTTTGTTCCAAGATATGCTTGATGTGGTGACAAGGGATATAATGGAGGAGCAAGAGCAGCTTGGCGGGTGAGATGTTTTGTTTGGTTGTCATCATAGCATGATATCTTTTTTTTATTATTTTAGTTCAGAGGTGATAGCATGACGTCCTTGTTGGAAAAGAAATATTAATGCACATGCTATTAAATATATCGATGCAACAGCATGTAATGTCATGGCATGCCATGACATATTGCATCCAGAAAATTAGTTAATATTGTTTGGAGATTACTGTTCCTCGTTTTGCTGATAGAGTATGGTGAATATGGGAATCTATTGGAATTTCTTGAAATACGGTGCTAACTGGTTTTATGCGCATTGTTATTTTCCTACCTGACTTTTGGATTCTGTGCAGGTATTTTCTTCCAATTTCAATATGTGCTAAGCTGCACCTCTGATATGGTTTGCTGTTAGTTTGGCACTTCCTAAATTGCCCAATATTACTTGAGAATACTGAATATCAATTTTTCATTTTTATGCTCCAATTTCTACTCAAGAAATAGACCAGTTAGGATGTTTGGTAGCCAACTTATGTTGAATTTTCTTTCACATGAAATGCTAGCTTAAAATATGATTGAGATGTTTTAACTTAGCCTTGTGTGGAATGTTCGAATATATGTATGTGTATATTTGTATACATGATGCACACGCAGATACAACTAGCACATGCTCTTTCTTGTTCTTCTCTTCTAGCTACCTGTTTCACACACAGAAGCGAAAGCTAGTTCTTACTTGCCAATATTGTATGTTGTAGTATGCCAAAGCATATTTTTAGCTTGTATTTGGTTTGCCCATATGTTTTCACAGAATCTAAATCAAGTTTGAGTGTTCCTAATATGAGAGGAGACACTAATATGTTCAATTTCTTTGATATCATGTTGCTCTGTTGATCTAATTAGCAAGAATTCTCATAGTTGACCAAATGTCCGTGTTTAATTTCAATTTCACCAGAGGCACTCATGGTGGTATGTGACTGGAGCTAGGTGAGGCCAGGAAAAGAGATGCTTTGCATCGGGCTAGGGTGCGTGGTGAGGAACCACCCCCTGATGTCCTTTCAGAAGATAGAGGTTTACATACAAGTATTGAGGGTGATGTAAAGGATCTTTTGGAGGGCAAGACTTCCGCAGAGCTAGAAGAGATGCGAAGTCAAATTGAGCCCCAAATGTGCTCTGGAATAGCAAAAGTTGTTGAATACTGGGAGGCAATTCTGAAGCGCCTTCATATTTATAAAACAAAGGTATGTCATGCTCGCAGGCACTAAAAAAATTAGTCTTCTTTTTCTTGTAAAAAATGTGATTCCAGCCATATTATTGTCTTTGTTGTTTTATTTGTATCACATGAATAAAAAGGTATACTAGACTACTAGTATCTTGATCTGACCTTCTTTCTTGTATCATATTCAGATCCATGTGATCTGGAGTTTTATACAAACTGTGAGCAGGCCTGTGAAGCTGCTTTGTGTACCTTTGAGTTTGCAGTTTAGATGGTTTCAGAGCTGATAAATAGTGTATAAGGAGGAAAGGGCTTACCCTTTTTGCATTGCAGGCTTGCCTGAGGGAAATTCATGCTTCTCTCTTGCGGAAACATCTACATCATCTGGAGCATCCTAGTGCTGCTGAACAGGATGTGGAAGCTGAGGAAGAAATCAACACTAAAGAGGAAAATACAATGCATGATGATGAAGAAGGTTTACTTTTATTTCTGAAATTCTGATCATTCAAATACCCCTTTTCTATTGTAGCTCTAGTGATTCTTAGTTCTGATACGTGTTTTATGTGTAGATGATAAGCGATATTCACCTGAACCTATAGCTAAGCAAAAAAAGAGCCGCTTGGACGAAGAAGCAGGATCCTTTTCTCCTGAGTTAATGCATGTCAATGAAGATGAAGAGGCAATCGATCCCGAAGAGGACAAAGCACCGGTAGATAAATCGAAAGCACCAGTGTACATGATAGAGAAAGACGGTAGTAGCGTCGAGACATGCCTCATGAGATTTCATGCCGGTCCTCCATATGAGGATAGTGTAGTGTGGTCTTTAAGACATTGTGACCTTAATCTATGATTTACATGAATATACTGTGTTTTTTGACTACATGTGTTGAAGTGTTGAATAGTATATATGTATTGAATGGAGTATATGATTTGGTGTTAAATGCATTGTTTCATGATTTATATATATATATATATATAATTTTAAATAGGTTATTTATCATGTTGTCAGATAGTCTGTCGTTATATGTTATTTTTGCAAGCTTTAGGCTGTCTATCGGTAAAGATTGTTTGTTGCTAAAACTTAATTATTTGTAGACAGATCATCTGTTAGCAAAGGTGTAGTCTGTTGATATAGGACTTTAACCACAGGCTGTCCCTACACATATTTTCTGTGGGTAAAAGACTTTGCCGATATTTTTTTACATTAAATGGTACTTTCACTAACAGATTTTCTATCGACGTATCGATATCATGGTATAGTGAAATATCTTAAAATTTCACTAATTTTATAGAAAAAATATAGTAACAACTACAATATTAAACTAGTTTCATTAAATCCGCCACAAAATATGTTTTAAGTGTATTTACTTGACATTGTAGACATTAATATATACTAGGGAAAATAGGCGTTCGCTGAGTGTCTACGGCACTCGGCAAAGGATTCACCGAGTGCTACACTCAGAGAAGAACATTCGATGAACCCGCTGTTAGCGAACAGTTCGCCGAGTGCCATGTCGGTTTTGCTGATTGTCCGGCATGGCACTCGGCACAAAAAAGTGCGTAATGGCCCCGGCGTCTTGACGGTGGCTTCGCCGAGTGTTGCGCCGGGCACGACCGGCGTCTTGACGGTGGCTTCGCCGAGTGTTGCACCGGGCACTCGGCGGAGCGACACCTGTTTGCCGAGTGACTGACATGGTACTCAGCATACACCTAAATCTGACAGCGCTTAGGGGCGTGCTACCTATTCGGCCGAGCACACGGACACATGGCGCGTCTGTTGGTGAAGTTTTTGGTCACACGCGTAGCCTGAGAGATCTGCTTAACTCTAGTGCAGGTCCTAAATTTGCGGTTCGTGGCGTGCCAATCAGTTTGATCCTGCAACTGATAAGATAGACAAGAAAAAATGTTAGTAGTAACGCCTATCGGCTATCGAGCCAATGGTATTGGCGTGCATCGGGACGTACATTTGAATAAGATAAATAAGGCATAGTAATAACATGGTAAAGACCGTATGACGTGACATATCGGATGCATGACATGAAAATAAATCCAATATAAAGGTCTATAAGGACAATAGTATCAGCCTGAACCATCTAATCTGTAAAGTCATCTACAAGTAATACTAGAATCGATATCAGGATGAAAAGCAAGACATATATAATAACGCTAGGCCGATGTATATCACCCGATTCCGATGCCCGATACAACAATGAGATTAAAACATGTAGAAAGATAACCTATCGGCTTATACTCCGATAGAATCTGGCCTCAGCATGCCCGATCTGTGTTCGCATTATTATTCGCTATAACCGCAAGATTAGACCAAACCAATACAGTCGCTAAGTCACAGCAAATCATAGTGCTAAACATATCAGAGCACACTCCATCCAGATGAACGATACGCGACGTTAATCAAACACATAGACTAAGATGTCGAACTCAACCGATGAAGCCTTAGACTGAAATATTTGATCTAAACCACGTATCTGATATAGCATGATCGATACATAGACTAAGATGTCAGACCTAACCGATGAAGCCTTAGATCTACTAATCAATACATGTTTGGCGGAACTTATCCCTCGCCGGAGATCAAAGCGATGCAGCCCAGCGGGAGAGCAAGAACTCGTCGATGGTAAGTTTGGCGATGCGCCGAGAGTTGTTTGATTTGTTGATTGATTGATTCTAAACTAGGTCTAAAAGTTACATATTTATAGTCTGGAGACTTACCGTCCTATGCCGATACGATTGTAACCGATTCCGCAGAAAATCCACCCTTTCCTTCTTTATCGGCTTCTCTCCCGACTGTATCCTTATCCGATCACTTGTACATGTTGCGGACGGGCTTCGTTGACCGTACTTTGACTGGACTTTTGATTTTCATTAACCGGACCGCAACTGTGCTGGGCTTTAGGTTTTACCAAATTTTGCCATTAACAGCGTCCCTGGGGGCGCTGCCGGATTTGGGTGTTTGCCGAGTACCACGTCAGGCACTCGGCAAACAGATGCTCGGCACTCGACGAAGAGTGCCAGAATGTGTAGAATCGCATCACGTGGCGCAATTCTGCGTGTTTGAGGCTATTTGCCGAGTGTTTTCTGAGTGCAAACACTCGGCAAACCATCAAAAAAATTCAAATTTTTTTCGGGTGAATCTAGATGTTCCGAGGTCGGGAAGAAATCTTAGCAGTTCTGGGTTAATCTTTAAGTTCTGGGCACAATCAGTACATTCACGTACACATATACATTCACATGCACATATACACAAATCCACATACACATTCACATGTATATCCACATTCAAATCCACGCTATATTTCACAAAATCAACATAAACATATCAAACAATCCACCATTCACATCACATTTCATCACAAGTTCACATTTCACGATTCACATCACATTTCATCACAAATTCATAAAGTTGTGTCTTCCATCATGGACACCACACGTTAACTCCACAAATGCATTACAAAGTTAGGAAACTAAAAAATTTACAACTTACTTATCTCGTGGCTCCCAAGGATTCTAAGGTTGAATCGATCCTGATCCCGATAATGGCCACTGTAAAAGGAGATAGTTAGCACAATTGTATATAGCAAAAACGATGATTATAGGGTTAGAAACTCACATTGTCGCTCTATAGAGTGTGCGGAGATGGTTGAGGGAATGCAGGAGAGGGTGGCGTCAGTGGCACAGGTTAGCCCATCTAACCATAAGAGCCCATCATCTGCTCCCAATACTACTACATCTAGACTGCATCTAGGACTGCCACTTGGCATGCTGGGCCTGCATCCTGGCCTCCATCTCGGTCCTTTCTCTCTTCCTCTAGCTAGGCCTACACACCATTATCGTAATGTCATTATCATTCCAATTCTGGGATGAGCTGAAACTTCATCTATTTTCTCGGGGTGTTTCTTCTTACTGCATCTTGATTAATCCTGATTCTGGTGACGCCGCAGCCGAGGTATGTTCCTTTTTTGCTTTTGCCCCTTAACATTTCTGGCAGTCCCACCTGTAACTTCTTTTTGCTCCGTACTTAGGATCAAGATGTGGCGGCGCTTGTTGCTAGTAACAGCAATAGGTCAATTATGTATATGGCATCGTCGTCGACCCCAAATTTGGGAGTAGGTGCGCCGGTGCCATCAGCTGTTGGTGGTACTAGCCTTGCGGCGTCCTGGACCTCTGGCCCCATTCGCAGAAGCATCCTGCTGCACCGGTGACAGTTAAGATTCTGGCCAGGAAGAAGAAGAAAGCCGTACTGCTCCTCCAATTCATCCGGCCACTTCTCCTCCTACTGCTTCTGTAAGAATCTTCTTCACGTCACTACAGCCCTTCCTCTAAATCTTGTGTTTTCATTGTGTTGTTCATCTTTTCAATCTGAGGTGGCCAATCTATCAGGTATTCCTTCTATCATCGCTGAAGCATCGGTACCCTTGGCTCAGACAGCATCCCCTTTGTAGGTCCATCATGACCCTCCTACCGTTCTATCGGTTGCTGATCTAGCGATGGCTCCTTCTGATCTCATCATTGCTAGGGGGTCAAGAGCCAAAGTCTGATTCAGTGGCCGTTGAAATTGGATTAGTGGAGGAGCCCACTGCTCTCGATGACCCTGTTCCTTTGACTATTATCGATCTAGCCATTGCAGCCGATCTTCCTGAGGTACGATGGTGCTCTTTTTATCAGCATTGTCTTTTTGCTGTATTTCCTTCCCTTATCTTCCCATGGTCTGACTGTAGTCTTTCACCAATTTCTTCTCTTTTGATATCGGCGAGCTCATTGTGGATGATGAGGTGGCTGAGCCCAGGGTCCCGGCTATAGAGCCGATATCTGCAGATACTCGATCCGTACTGCTTGATGTCCTGGATCTGCTCTAGGGACCAATCGACGCTCTGGTGGCTAATTTAGGACCCATCAGGGCACGGCTTGCCAAGATCTTGGATTTGCTTTCTCGACAGCTTATGGAGGCTGTGACCCTAGGGACTTACCTTGAGGTCCATCGATTTCGCTTCAAGCGCCTTGAGGGGTAGATCACGGTCACGCTCAACATCGCACACAACAGCAAAACCTCCAGGATGACCAGATTGCTCTTGAGGAGAAGAAGGCTACTCATGATGCTCTGGCAGCTGAACTTGCCGGTGTTGAAGGTCAAATTGCTCATCTTCTTATCGAGGAAGCCGTTCTAGCCTCTTGTTTGTCAGCAGTTCACTCGCACATTGCCTCCCTTCACCAGCGTCTATTGGCAATCCCTGAGAAGCTTGAAGTAGATCGGTGGGAGTTTGAAGCCCTTGCGAAGAAAGTCCTCTATCGTCTTCGTGGTTCGAAGCTTATTGCTGGGAGTGATGACGAATATCGCCAAGAGCTAGCCACCATTATTGGTCTTCGAGATCGCGCTGTATCCACCCTTGTTGACTTTTTGGACATAAACGACAATTAAACATTTGCCCTTTTTATAGTCTTATCGTAGCACTTTGGTTTACTTCTTGTGATACTCTGCGTTGATTTTAACTTAATCTCGGTGTCGCAACTTCTCGATGAAGGATTTGAGGTTTGCTTTAAGAAGGACAAGTCTTGTGTAGTTGACTCAAGAGGTAGTTTGGTTTGTTAGATTTTGCCTTTTAGTAAAGTTTTTTGAATCGATTTCTCTGCTTCTTTTGGTCCTTCGCGCTGTTTGATAGCTGGATCCTCTTCTGAGCTTTGGAAATGGCATAGGAGGTTAGGCCATTTGAGCTTTGATCTGCTTGTCAGGTTGAGCTCTATGGGTCTCATCCAAGGATTGCCTAAACTCAAAATGGAGAAGGATTTGGTTTGTCATCCTTGTCGCCATGGGAAGATGGTTGCTGCTTCTCACACTCCTGTCACTCAGGTTATGACTTCGTATTCGGGTGAATTGTTTCATATGGACACTGTTGGTCCAGCTCGGGTCCGATCAGTCCGTGGAAAGTGGTACGCTCTAGTGATCGTGGATGATTTTTCTCGCTTCTCATGGGTGTTTTTCTTGGAATCAAAGGATGAAGCTTTTCAGCATGTTCATGATCTGGTCCTAAGGTTGATGAATGTGAACAATGGACGAATGCGAGCCATTCGTTCCAATAATGGATCCGAATTTAAGAATTCTCAATTCAACAACTTTTGTAGTAACCATGGACTGGAACATCAATTTTCTACACCATACTCTCCTCCCCAAAATGGTGTTGTGGAACGTAAAAAACGCACTCTTGTAGAAATGGCCAGGACGATGCTCGATGAGCATATGACTCCTCGTCGTTTCTGGGCTGAGGCAATGAACACTGCTTGCTATGTTGCTAACCGCATTTTTCTCCGAGCTTACCTTGGTAAGACCTCATATGAGTTGCGGTTTGGTAGACAACCCAAGGTGAGCCACTTTCGTGCATTTGGCTGCAAGTGCTTTGTGCTCAAGAAAGGGGGGCATTTGGATAAATTTGAGTCTCGTTGTTGGGACGGTGTTTTTTTTGGATACGCTTTGAACTCTCACGATTTTCGAGTGTGGAATCTTGACACCAAGCAGCTAGTAGAGACTTGTGAAGTAACCTTCGATGAAACTATGCCCTGCACAACTCTTTCGTTTGAGCTTTCAGGAGATGATGAGATAGGAGAGTCGATTTTTGAAGACGACGATGCTCCTAAAGCCGATGGGACTATGGCGCGTGCCACAGATCCCATAGCCCCTGAATCCTCGACCGATGATGAGAATGGGCCGTTGATCACTACTTCCACTACAATCGAGCCTTCTTCATCATCTTCAGAGGTATCGACTGAAGTGACTATCGGACCTCAAGGGTATCAGGCAGTCCATCGGGCACATCCCCCACAACTTATCATCGGTAACATAAACTCAAGAACCTTGAGGTCTCAAAAAGATCTCCTTGCTGTTTTTGCTCAATCTGTTTTTGTTGCTACTTTTGAGCACCAAGATGTTGGACACGCTTTATCTAATGATCACTGGATCAACGCCATGCATGAAGAGCTTGAAAATTTTGATCGAAATCGGGTTTGGACATTAGTTGAGCGGCCACCTGGATGCAACCCTATCGGCACCAAGTGGGTGTTCAAAAACAAGCAAGGTGAAGATAGGATTGTGGTGCGCAACAAAGCTCGTTTAGTGGCTCAAGGGTTTTGCCAAAAGGAGGGTATTGATTTTGAAGAAACCTTTGCTCCTGTTGCCCGTCTTGAGTCAATTCGCATTCTTTTAACATTTGCTGCTTCCAAAGGTTTTAAACTATTTCAAATGGATGTCAAGAGTGCTTTCTTGAATGGGTACATTGAGGAGGAGGTTTATGTCAAGCAACCCGGGGTTTTGAAAACCTAAAATTTCCTAAACATGTTTTTAAATTACAAAAAGCTTTGCATGGTCTAAAGCAAGCTCCTAGGGCTTGGTATGATCGCTTAAAGCAATTCTTGTTAGGAAAAGGCTTTGAAATGGGATCGGTCGATTAAACTCTTTTTCTATTGAGACATGGCAGTGATTTCTTGATCGCCCAGATATACGTGGATGATATCATTTTTGGTGGTTCCTGTCATGAATTTGTTTCTAGATTTTCTGAGTAGATGCACAGTGAGTTTGAGATGAGCCTCATGGGTGAGCTCAAGTACCTCCTCGGACTCCAGATTAAGCAAATGAAAGATGGAACATTTGTCCACCAGAGCAAGTACACGAAAGATATGCTCAAGAAGTTTGACTTCGGTGGTGAGCTAAAACCTCAAATGACCCCGATGGGTACATCTGGAGGCTTGGACAAGGACGAGGACGGTGCCAAGGTCAATGAGAAGGAATATCGAGGGATGATTGGGTCACTACTCTACCTGACAGCAACTAGACCTGATATACAGTTTGCCGTAGGCTTGTGTGCGCGTTTTCAGTCTTCGCCATGCACTTCTCATCGCCAAGCTGTTAAACGTATCTTCAGGTATCTCACATATACTCCCGATTTTGGCCTCTTTTATTCGGCTGCTTCCTCTCTCGAGCTTTGTGGTTACTCGGATGCTGATTTTGGTGGATGCCGGTTGGATCGCAAGTCGACTTCCGGTATTTGCTAGTTCCTTGGTTCTTCATTGGTTTCTTGGTCCTCTCGAAAGCAATCCGGAGTTGCTCTTTTTACTACTGAGGCTGAGTATGTTGCTGCTGCTAGTTGTTGCTCACAACTTGTTTGGATGATTTATACTTTGAGAGATTATGGGTTGACCTCTCCTGGTAGAGTACCTTTGTTTTGCGACAGCATGAGTGCTATCAGTGTAGGAAAAAATCCATGTCTCCACTCCAAAACCAAACACATAGATGTGAGATTTCATTTCTTGAGAGATCAATTTAAGAAAGGAGTCATTGATCTAATTCATGTTGAGACTCAAAACCAGCTAGCAGATATTCTCACCAAACCCCTAGATCAAACAACTTTTGAGCGGTTGCGAGGGGAATTAGGTGTTGTGTATCCTTTTTGAATAGGATACTTTGAGAAGTGCATCTCTTACATGATTTCTCTTGCATCAACTTCTTCTAAATGATTAATGGCTGTTTATGAGTACTTGTCTGAATATGCATTGGATATTTGTTTCAGATTTTGATAAAAGTTCTTGTGAATATATCTGATATCTGTCATGAGCATGACTTTTATTTTGAAAAACTCAAATCAATCACCATTTTGTCTGGTTACTAGCATGAGTAGGCCGATTACATTTGCTATCTTGTACATGCCTGGTAGCTAAGTCCTTTGCTATAGATGCGAAAATGCAGCTTGAACATCTAATGCCTTCCATGGAAATTTCATTCTAAAATTGCTATAATCCTAAAACATATCCATGTTTTATGCTGATATTGAAAAGATCCAGGTGGGTTTGCTTTGTTGCACTGTTTTGTTCTTGACTGCTTATCATGGTACTTTGGTAAGAACAGGGACACTGTAGTGTTTGACCAAGACCAATGTCTTAAGCTTCTAATGGTCCCTGTTTTGGCCTAGGCTTGACTTGGTCGGTAAGAAGTGGCTTGACAAGCAAATAACCCCTAGCACTAAGTCAAAAGGCTTGAAAATTACTGAATAACAAGTTTGCTGAGGCTCTTTGCTTTGGATATGCACTCCTGTGTAGATACTTGCTAGCTTTTGCTAATTTTGTCTTATCCTGCTAGTTAGCTAGTCTAAGTGGTGATATTTTTGTTACAAACTCTCTCAAACTGCTTGCTCATGATTTTTCTTTGGATATACTCACCTGAGCTTGTTATGCAATGACAAGAAACAATTCCTCTGTTTATACAGACTTGGTCATATAATTGCTGCTAATCATACCTAAGAAGCTTGTGCTTTGCACTTCACTTGCATTCCTAGCATATTCTCAAGGGGAGCTGCATTTAAGGGGGAGTTTCTCTTGATGAGTCCATTTGTCAATAAGGGGGAGAAGTTGTTCTGTCGGTGCTATCGGCTTGTATGTGCTTTAAGGGGGAGAAGTAAGGGGGTGTTGTATGAAGCTTGTGCTATCGGTTTTTGCTATCACTACCGGCGCTATCGGCTTGCATATGCTTTTTGAGGAGAAGCTATCACTATCGGTTTGTGTTATCGGCTTGTGTGTGCTTTCTGCTTATCGGCGCTTGTGTGCTTTTATGCTTTCGGAGAAGTGGAGCTAAGCGTATCAAAGCTTTCGCTATTGGCTTGTGCCATCGGTGCTATTGGCTTGAGCTATCGACGCTTTCGGCTTGTCCTATCGGCGCTTTCGGCTTGTGTGTGCTTTCTAGGGAGAAGTAGCACAAGGGGGAGA
>KE372924.1:727550-740168 GCA_000418225.1 Zizania latifolia
TCATCGGCTACCGAGTGCCGAGTGCCGACCATCGGTCACTGTGTACTGATCACTCAGAAGGGTGTAGTTGGGTGTTTTTGTCCCGATTTGGTTTTTGTTGAGATTTTCATTTTAGGAATTAGCTCCCATTCACCCCCCCTCTGGTCGCTACTCTCGGTCCTACACCCATTCCGCATATCGGCATGGCCTTATAAAATTCGCCTCGTATAGTCTCATGATTTCGGCTTTTATGTGAGGAGCTTGAATCTTCTCTGACTCTACTTTACCGGCTGAAATCCTTTTTTATTGGAAGCCGATGTTTTACGATCGATCGGCTTAATCCAGGCATCTCATGTTACTCCCAAGCGAAACAATCCCGAAACTGTTTCAACAAATCAACCAATTTGTATTTTATGGAAGAAGGCAATTTGATACTAATGTACGTCGGTCTTGGCCTGTCTCCAGGTCCGATGTCCACCTCTAATTCATCGGCCGACTTAAACCTTTTTTCTGAGCTTACCTTCTTCATCGTCTATCTCTCTAGACACGGATCCTAGCCTAGAATTATTTCGCTGATCGGCTGGAGGCCAAGATTCGACACCCTTAAAAAATCCCCCTCCCAGACTCGTCTAGAAGGGCAATCCATGTTCTCAAAGTCGGGTGCATCGGTAGTGGATACGGCAACCGATCTGTCAGCCTGAATGACTTCAACTTGACCACCTTGCCACTACATTAAATTATTTTGCGTTATAGAAGGAATACAACAATTGGTGTGAATCCAGTCCCTTCCCAGCAAGAGACTATGAACCTTTACCATCAATTATGAAAAATGTGGTCGGCAGTGTTTTTCTTCCGACTGTGAGCTCAACATTCAAAGCTCCCTTAGCATCTGATAAATTACCATCAAAGTCTTTTAACACTATGTTGGTCTTTATCAAATCCTCGTTCACCTTACCGAGCTTGCAGAATGTGGAATAAGACATTATGTTAATGACAGGCCCTCCATTGACCAACATCTTTGACATCGGCTTTCCGTCCACGTATCCCTCGATATATAAAGGCCTCAAGTGTCGATGGTCATCCTCTTCCGACTTTTTAAATATTGCTTGTTGTGGTTGTAACAATAATTGTGCAGCCGATTATTCCTCCTCTTCCTCACTATCTGATGTAGCCGCCCTGTACTCTGCAGGCAATATAAAAACCATGTTTACCTCCATCGGTTTGTCTTCTGTATCGGCTTTCTTCTTCGGGCACCACTCTTTTCTCACCCATCGTTTGCTCTGCCGGTACTCTTCATATTCCCCTACTAACTGTTTCTGATGCCTCTGACGTTGGAGCCTCCTCTTCTGACTTCGTGTCAAACCCTCTAGGTACCATCGGGGCTTTTGTACAGGGTTTTGATCCCCTGCCATCTATCTTCAGTTTGAATGCGCCGATCGTCCAAGGTCTCTCGCTCGGGTGACCCTAGCCGATCTTTTGCAGGTACTCTTTTCCTTAGGGGCTGGTCCTCAAAACTGATATCGTCTGGACTAAATTCTTTGGTGCATTCCGGGCAATTCTTAACTAACGAGAGTCTCATATCATTTTCCCAGCAGAAACAAAAAAGGTGCACTCCTAGTGTGGATCAATCTTCTCCTCATGCCCATATGGTGTGGCACGTTGTTTCCTTTCATAACACCGATAAATCTTAACGTAGTGCCTGGCTTTTCTCAGCGTGAAAGCTTGGTGAGCAGATGTGCACCATATTTATCGGGAAGGGGTTTCCATCTATCTTCATCGGCTTTTTTGCTTCATCAAACTTTATCCTTCCTTGCTCAAAGTCATATATCTGCTCCTTCTCTGTGAGACTGGATCTGTTGATGGAAAATCTTACATTCATTTGTACTGTGAGACCCAGTATTGTGCCACTTACAATATTTTCTTTTCTTCAATTCTTTCGCCGATGGAATTACATGATTTGGCGGGAGCTGGATTTGCTTTTCCTTTAGGAGCAAGTCAAAGATTTTGTCCGCCTTACTAATGTCAAAGTCATATATCTGCTCCTTCTCAGTGACTTTAACCCACGGACAAGTTATTGTCCTTTTCAACCTGGCCCACTCAGCCAAGGCGACATCACCATCAGATTCTTCTTGCTCTGAGTCTGATGTATAAAACTATACCTGTGCTACTCGCTTATGTGTTTTCTCTTTATATATTTCTTGGAATTGACTTTAATGGGCCGATATCCTTTGCGCCAAATGTGATAGCCTGTTAAACTCTTGAGATGAAAACCTCTCCCTGATCGGCGGCAAAAGGCCTTGGAATGCCAACTCAGCTAATTGAGCATCGGTTAGGCTGAGGCTATAGCATCGGCTTCTCACATCACGGAAGCGTTGAATATAGTCTGGTACCAATTCATCCATACGCTGTTTCACGGCTGTCAGATCCGTCAGCTTCATCTCCTGGATTCCAGTGAAGAAGTACTTGTGAAATTGCTTCTCTAAATCGGCCCATCCCTTAATCGAGTTTGGCGGAATCGAGGAGAACCAAGAGAAAGCCGATCCACACAAAAACAATAGAAAAAACCTAACTCTAAGAGCCTCCTCAGCCGATGCCTCTCTACACTGTGTGAGGAAACGGCTGATGTGCTCGACTATCAATGTACTTTCTTAACTAGAAAACTTTGAGAAATCTAGGACCCTGTACCTGTTTGGTAACGGCACCCTGTCAAACCAATCTAGGTATGGATGTCGATACATATAACTTTGTTCTTTCGGCTTGAGCCCAAACTGATCTCTCATAATCTCTGCAATCTTAAAGGAGAAATCATCTTCTTTCGGCACCAAATAATACGACACCGGTGTTGCTGCTCTTTCATGATGCTAATAATTATTTTGAGGCATAGTTCCTTCAAAATTCATCTACTGTCGTGGAGGACCGTAATAAGCCGTATAATGGTACCCCAGTGGAGGTGCACTTGTTAGAGGTTGGTACAGCTGAGAACCAGTCAGCATCAGAGCTAGCGGTATCAGACTCGGTACGGTGTTGCGTTCTAGCCTGTAAGTCACTAGTGGTGGAACGGCTGTCATCGACGGGGGTGTGCTCAAGATCACGGGTGCCAATGACCTCTGCTAAAAATAGACCGGCCCTTGGGGTAGCTCCTGAGTGATTGACCCATCTACTGTCTTCTTGATCAATCCGTGCAAAGTATTTAATAACACACCAGATTGATTAATCAGCGCATGGCTAATTGCTTCGTTGATAGCATCTTGAAATGTTCTCTGCAGACTCTGACTGCTGGATTTGGCCTAGAGAGATGGAACGATAGTTGATTCTTCTGGATCACCTCTTATCGAGTCATGCTGAAAGATTCTAAACACAGCTTTTGAAAGTCTGCAACAGTCTACTGTACTTCTGCTCGCTGTTCATCGATTAAAAGTTCCAAGGTGACCGGGATGACAGTGTTGTTGGTCTGTTCGACTTCCTTCTCGGCCATGATGCCGATGAAGAAAATCGATCTGGTTATTTATAAAATTATCCCACCTAGCATGCCAAGAAAGCGTGTTGACACAAAAATCACAGGTATTCCTACGTCTTCACACACGAAGGCTTGGGAGTGTCTGCTTAGCTCCAGTACAGGTCCTAAATAACCCAGAGGTGTCAGTAGGCGTGCTAGTCTATTTGACCCTGTAATTGATAAGAAAATAGATGTGAGATGTCCTAACGCTATCGACGATAGCCTATCGGCATCGGCAACGATAGCACATAGAAAAATCATGATGCATCTGGATAAATCCATGTAGAACAATACACCCTGTCAATCGGCTCCAACAATATAACTCCATAATACCAATCTCCACGGTTTGAACTAAACCGATGCAGCGTAAAGATATGTTATGAAGAGCGTAATGAACATAATAAATCCGATTAATAAAGAAATAGATAATTCATCGGCTAAAACTTTGATGAACTTCGTTTTAACGCACCGAGCCAAATCATCCGTATATAACCTCGTCAACATCACAGATCAGACCTAACTGAGGCAGCGTGCTATTGCCGATCGACATACGATTTAATCTAATTCGATAAATTAAATCACCGTGATTGGCAAACATAGAGATCCAATCTATAAAACACAGTAAGAGAATGTGAATCAATGCATTTAACCGATAACTAGCAAACATACTCCATCTGATCATAGTATCGGACTCAACCGAGAAAGCCATGAACACATGAATCAGTTTACCAACAGGCTATCTCCGTCGAAGTTTGAGATCGGACTCAACTGATGCAGCCATAACTTTGGCGGAGAATCGCCCTAATGCTACGTATCTAAAGTTGGCGATGTGCCGAAAGGTTTGATTGACTGAGTTGTGTGAACTTGTTACAATGACCCTAGGCTTACATATTTATAGCCAGGTTGATACATCATCTACAGATAACGCAGAATCCTAACTGATTTAGTTATTTGTTAACTAAATGAAAAGCTAATAACGAAGTATCAGCCCACGCTACGTGCAGCCTGTCTCTGCCTGTTAAAACATTCATCGGTAGCCCATCGGCTCTTTGTTGCCTGGTTCACCTAGCCGATGGTGTGCTGGTTCAAATTCTGGTATCAACACCTATATAGTTTGTTCATGTAATGATCTTACATTATGTGCTCACTAATTTACGTCACTTTTTTCTTCTATATCCTTTAGGGGTAAGATTTAACTAATTAGTTGTCACACACACTTGTGAATTGAAATATAGCCTAGTGGTGAGGAGGCCATTAAATTGGCAGCCCGACATCTAAGAGCAATCATGTGCAACAAAATCTATGTTATGTTTATGTTATCACTTTTAAATCGTGTTCGTTATATTCATATTATTTCACTTTTTAAATTCGTGTTTGATGTTACATTCATATTTTATTGCAATCATTCTATTCATATTATTGCATTGTGGTTATTAAATTTTATGTTCTATGTACCTTCATTATTACATTGTACTCATTACATTTATTTTATTTATTTTTTAAATTAATGTTCTATGTTACATTCATATTTTATTGTATTTAGAGTATTTATTATGGTTTTTAAAGAGTATCTTGCTTCTTACCTCCTTCCAAACAAATTTTGAAAAATGAGTTAGAGTCACGAGCAGTCGAGAGTAGAAGAATGCACTCTTCAATGATGGGATCAATAATTTCCTCAAGTTTCCCAAGAAAAGTAAGACGACATCATTCAGGACAACGATAAAAATAAGTGCTAAGCTGTGGAGGTCTTACAAAAGCAACCTTATGACAAACTTTGTCGCCAAAGATCTCGAGCCTTTCACTAAGTTCCTGTACCTAAAAAGGAAGAACTAGGAATAATTTGTGAAGATAAAGAGCTCAGATGCATTCAAGGTAGAAATCTCTATGAAGAAGGAGCTACGGGTTAGGAATAAGCCACCCATAACCTTGGCACAACTAGTTATGTGGGGAAGAAAGACAAGTGGTTGGCTGAAGATGCCAAAATGGCAAGTGAGGGCAAGAAAAATCCGTGGCAATAGTTTCCTAGAAGATCACAGCCATTTCTAAGGGCCTAGGGGAAACTATCAGAAAGCAGTGAAGTAATGTGGACCTCGAGCAAAATGATGACAGTAACTCAGAAGGTGAGAGATCTAGCCATGTAGTCGTCAGAAGGATCCTTCACAGCTGTGCAGGAGAATGATGAGCTAGCAAGTTCTCTAGGAAACCTAGAGCACCCTAGTCACTTGTGAGGCGTGTCTAGCTCATAAGACTAGAAGTATGGTTTCCCAAACAACGCTGACATGTACAAGTAAGCGAAAAAGGTCCGCGGGAATCGATGTCAAAGCACTGACACAGTCCATTAGAGACAATGTATATTCAGACCTCATGAGGAGGTTCGTTCTACAGGGCATCGTCCTTCCAGCTAGAGTTTCACTTGGAATCCACACATGTGCCAGAAAGAGTAGCCAAGCTTCAAGAGAGGTCAAGCAATTAGACCTGACCCCTGAATCTCACGAGGTTGTGCAAGACACAATTGACCAACACATTGCACCCACCCCATGCTCGCTTGTCATAAGGCCTAGGGGGTATCAGATTAAGGTGGCTAGGGGTATGGTCTACCAAAATGTGCACGAGCTACACATGGTGCCGATAAGTGGGGGGTATGCAGTCGTGTTTGTTGATTTTGTGCACTCCAACGTGGTAGACACCATACTACCTATTCCTCCAAATGATGAAACTAGCAAACTAGGCGAGGCACATCTACAAAGGATACAATAGAGCTGGCTCCAAATTATTATCGAGCCCGACACATCTACAAGCTAGGCTTAAGTGATTCATGCTCGACCTCAACATCAGGCTCCTGCCCAACCTCCTGCTCAGCATGCTGCTCAACCTCCTGCTCGACCTACTGCTCAGCCTGCTACCTGTTAGCATTATGCCCTTAGAGTCAACATGGAGATGTCGTATGAGGCATACTATATTTATGAAATACTATTCTGTTCGTTGAAATAGATTATCATTATGGATCAATAAGTACATGACTTGTTCATGAGACTCATAATGTGACTATTTCTAAATGTTCCCTGGTCAGTTTTAAGTCATTTATGGAACAAATATAACTGAAATCAGCATAAGTATTGATTGATGATCATGTCTCACGGATCATGGGTATGGAGATACTAACTCAATAATATGGACGTATGTTAGAGAATATACGTTGGATAGACTCGCTACAAGACACTGTTGAGATTTGATGTATCATCAGTAGGTCTCGGTAGTGTTTATGTAAAATCCTTAGACCTGAGATCTCCATGGTTCTCAACGTGCGTAGTAGCTTACTTTAAAACTACCAAATGCTATTCCGTAACTGGGTAGTTATAATTTGGACATCGGGTCTGCTATGAAACATGTAGCAGGATATGAGTGATCAAGATGGGATTTACTCCTCCTTGCGAGAGAGATATCTCTAGGTTTTTCGATGTAATGGATTACGGAAGTGCATGGCCATGTTGACATGATTAAGGAGTTAATCACATGTTATAATCTAATACGGATATCGAGAGAGGGATCGAGCTATTGATAGAATGACACAAATCTTATCTTGTGCTCGATCAGTATCATGAGGCAAAGGGACATGTACATAAGATATATTACAAGGTTTAGCCGATATGATCTTTACGTATTCTTGGGTTAATATGCTTTACTAGAGGCCACTGTTAACGGAGTATGGAAAGGAGTTTCCATATATTAACTAAGCTATACGTGAACCTAAAGGATCGCACACTTAACGGGTTAGAACATTGGATTTAAATAGGATTTGAATTAGGCTCAGTTTGGATAGAGATCCAAATGGGTTTGGATAGAGATTCAAACAGATCAGATGGAGATCCGAGTAGAGTCCTAGTTGGGCCTAGAAAGGCCCAAGCTAGGACGTCTATATATATGAGGGTGCAGCGCACAGGGAAGCTAGGCCTTTTGCTAATCGCATGTTGATGTGTCTTGAGTGCTTAGTTATTAGCCACCAAGAGCAAACCCTAGCCATCACCTCTCGAGCCCGACCACCTCGCTGACCACTCGGGTGCTACTATACCACCAGCCAGTGTTCTACCTCTAGATGTATGGATACCAGTAGAGGCGTTGCTTTACTGCTTTGCATCAACATCAACACCGTTGATCCGATCGGCAGTGTTATCAGCTTGAAGGAGGAGAAGTCCTCGAGAAAAGTCCTCATGAGTTATCGACCATGTTGATCGGCTGCTTCCCAACCAGGCGATCAGCTTCTTGACCACTATAGCACGCTCGAGTTGGATCGGCTCGCTATTCCAACTCTCCTTTCGCTGCACTACATGCCTGAGGTAACGATCTATGGTCCCACTATAGCAAGGCTTCCTGGTGTGTGTGGCCAAAATGTTTTGTTTTCTGCTAGCGTAGCCTCCACGTTCTCCAACACTACCATCGAGAAAGATAAAATGGCCATTGTTGTGCCACCACCTGAAAAGCCAATTGTCATCAAAGCCAAAACCAAGAAGACCACCTCCAAAAAGTCAAAAAAAAGTTACGAAGCCCAATGTGGGGTCAACCTGGACTTAGGCAAACCCTAAGTACATATATGACAAGCCTCTGCTACCACAAGATCAGCTAAGGAAGGCAGGACAATATCTAATAGAGGTACATCAATTCTATCTGAACGACTGCAACAAGAACAAAAGATTAATTATTGTAATGTACAAGGAGCAGTATTTCAAGACCGGCGATGTCTATTTTTTGCTTTGCTTTGAGGATCTATATGATCTATTCAGTATGGATGCTCTCGACGTTAGCTTGCTGCGATGCTAGATATTGTAAGTCACTTATCCTAACCTTTCAATTAAGGTCGACATATAATTATGTGGTATTAATTACTTTTTTATATCTGCGGGCTAATGTGGCAAGAATACAAGAAAAGATGACTATTCCTATTTCTTGATCCATAGATGATAGCAATGGCAACCATCGATTTCGATAGGGAGTCATGCGTGAACTACCTAACTAAGTTTTGATCCCTATGCACCCGGAGAGAAGATTTCATAATGGGCGTACACAACACGGGAGGACATTGGGACCTACTATTCTTCACCCCCAAGTGGAACATCGTATGCTATATTGACTCGGCAAGACCGTTAGGACCCAATGACGACTGTGCCGAGAGGGGACTACTCCGTAATTAGAAGTATAATCGATGAGTAAGGTTTTCTTCACTTTCTTATTACAAGTTTAATCCTTAACCTATTCTTGCTTAACTCATTTTTGTTATACCTCGTTACAAAGCTTTTGGTGCCGGTATCGATATATCAAACGCAACAGAACGCCAATAGTTGGTGTACAAAACCGCAGTGCTAGTAAGTCTCTAAATATTTGCCTTATCCAAATTAAATGTGTCATCCAAACTAATCATGTATTTCTATAGCAATGCTACACTCAACCTCCTAGAAACCAATACGGGTTTTATATCGCACACCATATGATGATGGCCTTAAAGGCAGTGAAACTTCAATCGCCAGACGTAAGATATTATCATGTATTTCATTGTTGTGTTGAATTTATTTTTCACTTATGTAAACATCAATAAATGTAAAAAAACTCATTTCGTAGGAATTCAGCATACCTGAAAATGTTCTCGGTGAGAATAACTTGCAGGCCATCTGAGTACGGCTAGCGACATTCTTAATGGAATAAGTCATCCATCCGAAGGGCAATTTTCATTGTAGTACCATGGATTAATTTTTATTGGTTGTGAACATGTGATGTAAATATGACTTGCAACAGTTGGTGAAAGGCTCTTTTATGTAATGTATGTGTTGACGCAAAAATCGCACAGGGATCTTTGTGCTTTCATACTCGAAGGCCTAGGAGAGTCTGCTTAGCTCTAGTATAGGTCCTAAATCTTAAGGTTCATAGGCGTGCCAGTCAATTTGATCATACAATTGACAAGATTAAAAATATTGGTGGTCTTGAACATATCGGCTGATGGGCCGATGACAGCGTCGATCGATAACACCGTATTGGCTGCACATCTGATACACATGAGTGTGAGAAATAACGTATCAGCTGAACTCTAAACAAGCATCCATCGCATAGTAAAAACAAGAATAACTTATGGAGCCAATCGGCCGATAAGCCGATATCGACTTTTGCCACTAGTTGATGCATGCTAGGAATTTGGAGTGACTCAATCGGCTGGGATCGTGATGAAGCTCTAGGAACCATGATACCTCATCGGCTAGAACTCTGATGAAACGATGGACTGAAGCCGCCGACTTGATAGAATCAATCTTATTAACAACAACCTAGTAGATCAGACTAAACCGAGACAGTATGAGGTCGAAGGCAACAAGAAGAGTCTATCTCACCAACAGATCTACCACACATGTGATCGACATATCGGATCTAACTAAGAGATTGGAGCAATGCAGTCTTAGATAGAGCCAATACATCAGGATAACTACTAGATGCAAGAACTCAACCAAAATATCGGACTGAATCGAGAAAGTCTTAGCTGAACAGCTACATCTACCATGTGATGAAACTTGTTTCTTGCTGGAGATCGAACTAAACCGATGCAGCTCAACCCAAGACAGGAAATCGTCGGACGAGACGCGTTTCTTACTGCAGATCGAACTAAACCGATGTAGCCCAACCCGAGACAGGAAATCGCTGAGAAAAATTACATTACCTCTACTCCTAAAGCTAGCGTTGCGCCAAATAGAAATTGAATAGATTGATCCTGGGATAATTTACAAGGTCCCTGGGTGTAGCTATTTATAGCTAGGGAAAAGAAATGACCTGTACACGACTTAAGATAATCGGAATATAGAATCTAAACTAACTTTAATCTAATAATTATTGGAGATAAACTAGGTCCTACTAAATTCGAGCCCATCCCATAGACACTTCAACTTTGTCTGTTGAGTGCTTTTAGCGGCCCATAGGCCCAGCCTACGAACCTGACGGCAAACGGCATCGACGCCCCGTCGGTCCAATTTCTAGTGTCAACTGTATGCTTTGTTTTTGCTATACAATTTATGATGTGGTATTCTATGATGAATCCTGTGATATTTGCATTGTATAATGTTGGCTGCTAAATCCTGGCTTTGATTCAGGATACAGCCTAAAAAATTATTTTTTATAATATAACTATAATATTAGTGATGGGTCTAAATAAATACCCGTCACTAAAGGTGCTCTATAGTGACGAGTGTCAGTGTCGGCCCATCACTAAAGGGTTTGTCTATATCTACGTCTCGGCCAGCATGACCCCCTTTAGTAATGATTAGATACTGTCATCCATTACTAAAGGGTACCCTATAGTGACGGGTAGAAATTATCGTTTGTCACTAAAGGGTGCTCTATAGTGATAGGTGGATATTGTGATCCGTCACTAAAGACGCACTTTAGTGACGGGTGTTTAACCGTCACTAATGATAGGGTTTTAGTGACGTGATAAGAGTGATGGGAGACATACCTGTCATTAATGTAGAGTATTACCCGTCATTAAAGGGCTTTTCTGTGTAGTGCTAGGTCCTGATTGGGATAGCTGTAGAAGAGGTTTTTGTGAGAAACACTATCCTGAGAAGCCAAATGTTTGTAACCCAACTTTTTTTTTTGACTGACTGTTGAGATATAAGGAATGACTAAAATGCCAGGTCAATTGAGGTCTTATTAGATTGTGTTTTGAATGATATTTCAATGATAATAGCAGTTTTGTTAATTGTTTGGTATTTTTTATAATTACGAGATATATGGAAGAGACTATATATTGTCACATGAAAACATTGCATTCCGATCCTTTGCAAAACACAAACAGGTCAAGTACGTTCGTTTGCAAGATGCTACTGCTTTCCACGGATTTTGGCCTGGAAAAATCGCCCATCTTGAATCGCTCCGACGATTTGAGCAAGTAGGATAATCACCTTTCTTTCTCTCCCCTCCCCAAAATAATTTCATGATGATAAAAAATCAGGAACAAGGTTGAGCCTGAGCCGCCTGAAAAAGTAGAATCATCACGTTCTCCTCATGTGCAGTGGGTTGAGGTGAGCAGTGCGGAGCAAACAAACCATAGATAGCTCGAGGCTCGAGCAGTCACGTCGTCGTAGCCAGCACTGCTCCTGCCATGCCACGCAAGCTCGCCTCCGCGGCAGATTTGGCGACGACGTGCACCTGTGTGTGCTAGCGATGGCGAATGGGTGGTGTGCGCGAGCTCTGGATTCGGTCCGGTGTAGTGGACTCGAGATCCTGTCAAGTGCGGCACGAAGCAAATCTAGCGACGATGACCTCGACTAGCAACGGCGAACTCCCATGGCGACGGGAAGGCGAGCACCAGTGGGTTCTCTGTCGGGAGGGGAGAAAGAATGGGGAGAAGAAAGGACGAGGGGCTCGCTATATAACGGATGGCATGCACGGGTAATTTGTTTACAGAATTTGCGGCAGAGAAGATTCCCTGAAGGCTGATGATGCCCTTTTCCTAGATTCTGGCTTCATGCGTATAAGAAGAGAAGCGCTTCTTCGAACTCCCTCGAGAATCCATTTTAAACATGACATTAGTCCCAATCCGCTGGTCAGGGATTAGCTGCAGGGTGTAAAGGTCAGGCAGCTGCGTGGTAAGAAAGACTCTGTTTCGCACTGCTCGGCTCTTTATCTTCTAGCTTCACTTTAGAAACTTATAGCCAAACAAGTTCTGTTCCGCGTTTTTAGATCCAGAAAAAATGAGATCTAGAATGCTGCTCTAGAATTTTCGTAAGTTCTGCTTCGCGTTTTTAGATCCAGAAAAAATGAGATCTAGGATGCTGCTCTAGAATTTTCGTGAAGTATCTCAAGAAGTGCTCTACGAAATGAATTTTCAAGAGTAGTCGTGGAGTTCTGTAGTATTTACCCACTGTGTCATTAAAAACATACTGGTTCACTTTTTTTCGTTTTATTTGGCACTGCCTACGGTAAAATAGATCATGCAGATGGAGAGACGGGCAGCGGCGCTAGGTGTCCGACAGGGGAACTCGACAGCAGCGATGGGCTAGCCTCGACTGGAGCGGCGGTGGTAGGCGGTGGGTCGGCGGGGGAACTCCGGTCGGCGGTGCCAGGAGTGGGAGCGGCGGGGGATTCGGTGGCGGGCTTCTGACGGGCGCGATGGA
>KE372924.1:767300-791774 GCA_000418225.1 Zizania latifolia
CTTCCCCAACTCTTCTTCCGCTACCCTAGTGCATCTCGTGACTAGAGGTAACGATCCTTGATCCCATTACTCGCATGGTTCTTAGGTTAAATAGGGTAGAAAAGTTTTGTTTTTGGCTAGCGTAGCCTGCCCTGTTACCCAACACCCTTTACCCAGGCAAAAGGTGCTTTCACATTTTTCAACATCGATCATGTTGGTGTAGCCATCTCTTGTTGATACCTCAAGAGTGTCACCGTCGTGCATGTTATGAAAATCGACGAAGCTTTTTGGTAGAAACTAGAACAGTGAGATAATATCACATCACTTTGTTATGATTTTGTTACCACATAAATAGAAAATGCAATGTATATACATATGATGTGATGCCTTTGCCAATGGCTAATTTTCAAAAGCAATCCCTTGGCTCATAAGTCGACACCTAAAATAGGCAATTGTTAAACCAATTTTACTTGAGATTGTACAAAAGTTGACGAACTAATCTACATTGTATATTCATCTACATTATGTCACTTGTATTTGTAAATTAAACTAAGATGCATTGCATAACCAGTACTAAAGATGCAGTATTTCCATTGCATATTTGAGTGAGGTGTACTGGTCAACTGGCGCAGAAATAGAATTAATAACATGTGGATTACAGTACTAAGATTATTGACAGGGATTACTACATCTATACATAGCATTTGTAGTATAGATCGGCCAAATAACAATATCTCATAATGCAATGTTCAATCAACCTTAAAATAGCCAAAAAAATAAGGAAAACAACATACCCTGGTGGCGGCCGGCCTACTGCTGCAAGTACGATGTCCGGTGGCACCACTTAGGAGTATTGCCATGTCGTTTCCCTATCTGGGTCGCTGACGAGCGGTTGGCTGGGCTAAACCCTAAACCCTAAAGTGGTTGTACGGGCGAAAGAAGAACTGAAGAACAGCTAGAGGCAGAAATGAGGAATAGGATATTTTTGGGGATATCGAATACATTAGGAGAAAAGTTTAGTACCGGTTCAGGATACCACCCCGTGCTAAAGTTATTAGCACCGGTTGGTGTGTCAACCTAGTACTAATGTGTAGGCTTTTAGTACCGGGTGGGTACCCTAACCGGTACTAATAAGTTTAGTACTAGGCGGTCTCCCGACCTGGTACTAAAACTCTTTATTAGTACTGGTTGCAGCTACCCTCGACGTTCTCTCTCTTTTCTGACCATTGCAGATAACTTTTGGTACCGGCTCCAGTTGGAATAGGTACTAAAAGGGGTGGATGAAAGGCCACTTCTCTAGTAGTGTGTGTCCGCTGGTGTTGATGCAGGTGCATGTGCAGGCGCATGACGAACGCTTGAAGAAGAGGAATGCTTGGTCGATGCCGGTGCGCTCGTCACTCATGGTGGATAGGAGTTTCCCGCCCTATGTCGATGTTCCTATAACTGTTTCTCTGCACGCATAGTAAGCTAAAACAAACAGTTAAGAGTATTAAATTCTTTATAATAAATGATATCTTAAATCTCACGCCTCAGTCCACCATAGAAGCGACAAATCATGTCCTCTGTGTCCTCCACAACACCACAATAGGTCATGCCTTTCCGAAGCTCTGCGTAATACTCCCTCATAGACATGTTACCTTAAACCAAGCATTGTAGTTTCTTACGCAATTAACGTTGATAAGAAAGATGGACAAACCTACTATGCATAGCTCTTTTTAATCTATCCCATGTATTAGGTTGCAATCGAAGTTCACTTAGCTCTTTCCACCAAATCGTAGCAATATCTTTAAACTCATTAGTTGCTTGTTTAACTTTATGTTGTTCAGGAACTAGATGTATTTTAAATTTTTGCTCTACGATCATATTCTAATGTAGGTATTTTTCAGCATCATATTCACCATGAAAAGATGGGATGATAAACTTAACTTTCATAAAAGAATCATTGTTATCTTGATTATGATTAGCATTATCTCCCATACCTGCTTGGTTGTGATGAAGGCATTAATGTAGGTATTGCTCGTCGTCCTCTTGCTTGCCGTCGTCTCTTCGAGGCTGAAGACTGGTCTTAAAATCTTCCATCTTTCGAGAGAGAGTTTGGATGCTACCTTGCATGGTGTCTAGACGGTGATTGATTTTGTCACACAACCTTGTCTGATGTGCAAGGGCATCAGCGAGTTTTTTCTTGGAGTTTCCTGCCATGGTTGGTAGAAAGAAAGAAAAAAAATACAACAGAGTATTATCCCTATCAACTAGTAGGTAGTGAAAGGTGGAATCACTCTCACTCAAGCATTTTACCACGCTCTTGCAAGGATCTTACCTACGCAGGTTAGTGGATGGCACAATCTTGGATATGGCACAATCTTGGCTGGTCACTTACTCCAAGAGGTAGTGGAACGGCGATTGCAAGGACCCAAGCTACACTGATTAGAAGTATATATGTAGAGTCTAGGAGGTTAAACACAAGTAATCTACATGGTAGAACACAAATCAGAAACTGATAGTAATATTAAATAAATATCCAAAGTACTCATATTAGCTACTGGTCTGAATGTATTCCTTATGGCAACAAGGTTGTATGAGGATGCGGTTAAGGTTGAAAGCTGATGGATGGCTAGAGAAGGTGACAAAATTCAGCACAAATAGCACAAAAACAACACAAGACAGCACTACTCAGAACGTATATATCTTCTTGATCAACTCTATGTGCTCCTTTTTTGATAATTCATTTTTGATTCTTTTTTTCTTTAACTCTTTTTTATTCTTTTTTTGACACTTTTTTACTAGGAACACATAGAAGACAAACAAGAAGATGTAACACAATTTTGCTACAAAGAAGTGACACGTAGATAAACAAAGATGTGTTGGAAAATTAGTGCAGAAAACATTAGGGCTAGAAAACTCGATCTTCCAGGGCGAATTTGGGAAAAATAAATTGGTAAACCTAGCAAACTAGCGAAGCTAGCGAAATTTGGATCTAACTTTTTCTGTAGATCTCTGAGATATACTTATTTGCCTAATTCTAAGTTTGCATGTAAAAGTTATAACTGTTTTATTAGAGGCAGTCTGAATTAGGGTTTTGAGGTTCTAGTTTGCACGCGAATTGCAAACTAATGGAAAAATGCCCAAGAGAATTCTGGGGGAACCGGAAGTTCTGGCTTTAGGCCGAAAGTTCTAGGTTCTGGAGCAACCAGAAGTTCCGGTAGGACCAGAAGTTCTGGGCCAGCCCCAGTTTTGGTTTCTGGAGGAACCAGAAGTTCCGGTTGGACCGGAAGTTCCAAGCCTGCCTGAGAGATGTATTCTGGACGAATCGGAAGTTTCGGGTAGAATCAGAACTTCCGGGTAGAATCGGAACTTCTGGGTCGAAATAAATTCGATACAGAATGTTATTTTCAGAAGTTCCGGTTGGACCAGAAGTTCTGGGCAGAAATAAATTCGTACAGAAGGTTATTTTCGAAAGTTTCGAGCCTGGATCAGAACTTCTAGGCCAGATGAACAGATTAGATATGTTGGGCTTTAATACTGATTGAAGGCTCATGAGAGGGCACTATATAAGGAGAGGAGGGACTAGGACGAAAAGGCTGATGTTGCTTTCGCCCCTACCCTAACCCTAGCCACCACCTCTCCCCTGGCCTCACCTGCTGTGGCCGCATCTCCCCTAACCTCGTGAGTGGTACTAGCATACCAGCGTGAGGTGATCCTATGCATGTACGTGTGGATACTGTAGAGGCACTGCTGCAATTGTGGTGCTGATCATTTCGACGTGAGGATCGCAAGGCTGCATCGTCTTCGCCGCCGATGATTGGACGAAACTAGGCAGGGTTGATCGAGGATGCGCTTCCCCAACTCTTCTTCCACTGCCTTAGCATGTCTCGCGACTAGAGGTAACGATCCAAGCACATACTGCAGCGCTATCACCTCATCCGAGAGATCATAGATAGAGGTAATATAAAGATATGCAAGGCGCACATGGATTCGAACATTGCCGATCTGTTGACAAAACCTCTCTCGTAGCCCAAGCATGAGGCACACTTGAGCTCTATGGGTATTAGATACTTGTGTGATAGAGTCTAGTGTATGTGAGAGAAGGAGTCTTGTCTATGCTGATGTATTTTGGATAATTGGTTATCTTGTTCCTTGAATAATTATCTTTTACATTGATCAGCAAGTATGTGACATGTTTGTGAGACTCTTTGTTTTATAATGATGTTATTCTAAATGATCCCTAATCTTATAACATCATGTGGGACAGTGATGATTTATAGATTAGCACATTTGACTGATTGATGATCATATTTCACGGATCATAGATATGGAGAAATCAAATCAGTAATGTGGACACATGTTAGAGAACATGGTGTTGGATAGACCCACCTTGAGATACTGCTAGGATTGTTATTCTTGATGTGCCATCAGTTGTCATCTTAAATGGTGTACCTGCAGAATCCTTTGACCTAAGATCGCCATTGATTTTAGAATTTGTAGAAACATACTTAGGGGCTTCCAAACGCTATTCCGTAACTGGATAGTTATAAAGATTGCTTTCAGGTATGTTATTACTACCATAAAAAAGTCTTTAGTGATGGAGCTTTACTGACGAATAATTGATAGGCGTCACTAATACACTTTTAGTGACGGGCCATTTTAGACGCGTCAGTGATATTGCATTATTAGTGACGGGTTGAAGTTAGGCCTGTCACTAAAGAGGGGGCACACCCATTAGTGACGGGTTGAATTACAACCCGTCACTAATGGGTGTGACGGGCGGTAACTATTGGCCGTCACTAATGATCTAGTGACGGGCGATAGTTTCTGCCCGTCACTAATGGCTAGATCTTTAGTGACAGGCAGAAACTATCGTCCGTCACTGATGATGTTTATCAAGAGGCGGGCCTCGAAGTGAATCGGAACGCTTTCATTTTGCGTAACCCTAACCCTAGCCTCTCATCGCCGCCGTCGCCTTCATCGTGCTCCTCACTGGCCCCACCGTCCGTTCCGTCCTGGCTGTCTGTCTCGCGTGGCTGACCTTCCATCACGCGTGGCCGACCCTACTCACCGCCACCTCGGTTGCATCCTCCTCCTAAGGTTCTCCTCTGACATGGCTATGGATAATTTGTTGCACTGTGGATAATTTGTGGAAATGTTGATTTGTCGATAATTTGTGAAATATTTGCTTAATGAAGATGATGCTATTAGTATGAGGATGTGTGTGACAATTTAGGTTCAATGAAGATGATGCTATTAGTATGAGGATGTGTATGACAATTTAGGTTCATTTTTTTATTTTCACAAGTTTGTTCATGCATAGATCTCTCATTATGTGCTAATATTATTGTTCCTATATTTTATTCATGCAATGTTCTTTTATTATGTGCCTTTCATAGTTTCATTACGTGCTTACTATTATTATTGCTTAGTACTATTGCTTAATGAATTAGTTGTCACACACACCTGTGAATTAAATTGTAGCCTAGTGGTGAGGAGGCCATTAAGTTGGCAACCCGACATCTGAGAGCAATTATGTTTAACATACATTAGGTTACATTCATGCAAGTTTGTTCATGCAAGTTTGTTGCTTAGTGATTTTGTGAATATTTCGCAAGTATTATTGTACTTTTTTCATCATTGTGAAATATAACATGAATTAGGGACATGGCAAGCCTCCTAAATTATGTTTCTATGGTACCAACTTATGTTCCTGACAGTTGTCTCATAAAGATCAATCATCTAGTCAATAGGGGGCGTCATCAGGTTTATATATTGTACATTGTATATATTGTTTATGTACTAATAAAACTAACAAACTGATACGACATTATCTTACTGTTGTAGTTTTTATCAAAAAGATTTGGTGATATCAATAACATTCGTGCTGGTGACACCCTTAAGATATATTGACAAGAGATGGGTGCACCAGTGAGGTTGAGGTTGCGAGCTGTGGAGGCAGGATATGCCTCCACAAAGGGTGGCCTGAATTTAGTCAAAGAGACGGGGCCTAACACAAGGAAACTATATGGTAGTAACAATGGGACAGGCCCCATTGACAGTTATGGCCAAATTTTATACTAACTTTAGTGATGAGAAGATTCCAACGGCCATAAAAGTGGAGGACAACGATAGTAGTATATATAGAGAACTGACATTACTTACTAGACATGCATGTTTTGTTTATGTGATTAATATGGTTTCATTATAATGTTAGGGGAGGGTCCTAGCAATATTGTGAAGAGGAAGGGGAAGCGGATAGCTAGGGAGGTCGACACTGACCAAATGGACTAATTGAAGCACATCTGTTATTTTGGCAATCTAACTGATGTAACTCTAGCAAGGAAGGTTCTCCTGCAAGACATCTCGGCAGATTTATCCTCTAAGACTCGGTTATATGTCTGCATAATAAATAACACGATCATCAACAAGAAGTCGGTGGTAAGTTATTTGCACATGTCGGTGGTTAACTAGATCATCTATACAGATAACCTTGTCTAGCTAGCTTTATTTAAATTTTATTGTTATAGTACTTTTCAAGGCAGTAATGTGAGAAGTACATCGCACCTCACCTACACCAGCAGACCACCACCAAGATTCAAGTGGCAGCAGCAGGGTCTGAGGCAGTCCCAATTGTGGTACATAAATCCACGGATGGACGGTGCTATCTAACTACTGGATTTAGTCAATTTCTTCGAGATAACGCGTTAGAAGTTGGCACAGTATGCGCCTTCCATTTCAGTATCAACAATGGTGCAATTGAGGCTGTCATGTATGTGTTGTAAACCTAGGGTACGATGTCTTTGTATCCATCTTTCTTTTTGCACTGATAACCATTGTACATATTATATTGATTCTTTTTTCTTCAGGGAGAAGGAGTATAGGGTGACCATAAAAGAGGCTATAAAACTAGACATGTACAGCTTTAAGCAATTCATGGTGGGTAGACAGAGATAATCTCCGCAGGACACTATTTAAGCTCTTGATATCGCTAGAAGTTAGCTAGAAGTTAGAAGTTAGGGAATGCTCTTATGGAACTTTGTTTTAGTCATGTTCTTCGAGATAACGAGTTAGAAGTTAATATATGTGATACTAATTTGGTTATGAATCTTCTATGATGAATTATCTATGATGTGTTTTGGATGTTGGATATGTTGGCTGTCAAATCCTGGTTTTGATTCAGGATGCAGCCTAAAAACTATTATTTTTTTAAAAATGACCATAATATTAGTGATGGGTGACAATAATCACCCGTCACTAAAGAGAACTTTAGTGACGGGTGATATTACGACCCGTCACTAAAGAGCCCTAACAGGTGAGCCGATGGGCCCCCCTTTAGTGACGGGTGAATACTGTCGCCCGTCACTAAAGGTTGACCCTTCAGTGACGGGTGTTTACCCGTCACTATTGATGCTACATCACTGACGTGATAAGAGTAACGGAAGACTTGCCCGTCACTAATAAAGCTTATTACCCGTCACTAATAGGGTTTTCTGTAGTAGCGTATGAAAATATGCCCAAGAGAATTCTGGGGGAACCGAAAGTTCTGGCTTGAGGTTGGAAGTTCTGGGTTCTGGAGCAACCGGAAGTTTCGGTAGGGCAGGAAGTTCCAGGCCAGCCTCAGTTTTGGTTTGTGGAGGAACCAAAAGTTCCAGTTGGACCAGAAGTTCTGGGTCTACCTGAGAGATGTATTATAGACGAACCGAAAGTTTCGGGTGGAATTGGAACTTTCGGGTCGAAATAAATTCGATATAGAATGTTATTTTCGGAAATTTCGGTTGGACCGAAAGTTTCGGGCAGAAATAAATTCGTACAGAAGGTTGTTTTCAGAAGTTTCGGGCCTAGACCAGAACTTTCGAGCCAGAATAACAGATTAGATCTGTTGGGCTTTAATACTGATTGAAGTCCCATGAGAGGGCACTATATAAGGAGAGGAGGGGCTAGGACGAAAAGGCTGCTCTTGCTTTTGTCCCTACCCTAACCCTAGCTACCACCTCTCCCTGGCCTCACCTACTGTGGCCGCATCTCCCCTAACCTCACAAGCGGTACTAGCATACCAGCATGAGGTGATCCTATCTCTGTACGTGTGGATACCGTAGAGGCACCGCTGCAATTGTGGTGCTGATCATCTCGACGTGAGGATCGCAAGGCTGCATCATCTTCGCCGCCGATGATTGGACGGAGTTAGGCGGCGTTGATCGAGGACGTGCTTCCCCAACTCTTCTTCTGCTACCCTGGCATGTCTCGTGACTAGAGGTAACGATCCATGATCCCATTACTCACATGGTTCCTGGGTTGAACAGGGTAGAAACAGTTTTATTTTATGCTAGCGTAGCCTGCCCATTCCCAACACAAACCGAGGGGGATCTATGGGTGGCGGCTGGTGCAAAGGATTTAGGCAGGGGTATTACAATACTAACCAGCAACCGTACTTGACTTAGGACATAAACTCAATACTATGGACTCTGAAACTGAAATGTGCAAAGGCTAGGGATGATCTCAGACAGGGGAAAACCTATGACTACCAATTTTTTGTGGCTTTTTTGTGGACTATGGGACAAATATGAAATCAATCTAATCTAAGATACAATAACCCAATAATAAACCGAGCTCTGATACTAACTGGTGGAGGGCGGGGTACCCGATCTTCCGTTAGGTGGATCATAAACAATGATTGGTGGAGACACAACACACATGATCCGGCTTCCGATCCATAAGATCAAATCCCTGCACTCATAGCACCACTTCTCCTCTGGTTATCAACCAAGCATAGCCTGATTGACCTCATCGTGAAGGCTAATTCTTGCATGCGAATCGAAGAACACAAGCAAGAACGCAGAAAACGCAATTGAACGGAAATTCTATTGGAATCTGCGAAGTGAGGTTCACTTACAAGACCGGTGAAGTGGTAGTTATCAAAGCAACATATAAAATAAACCCAAAAACCCTAGATGGCTGTAGAAAACGTTTATATACTAGTTCTGGATGCACCCCTAATTGGCTCAACTAGATACACGGCTGAAAGGCCCAATAAGACAGAAAATAGCATGCTGACAGATTCTGGACGCCAATTGTTTCGACGATTCCGTTTGATCCAGAAGGAGTTTTGACGTGAAACTAGTGTCATTGGAAAGATACTAAAGTTAGCTTTCTGTGCATGGGTGGAACATCGAAAATGGAGTCCGTATGTGGCCTAGGCAATGATTTTAGTGTACGTTGCTCTTGGAGTCCGAGTTAGACTTGAGCTGGAGTTGGATTGGACTTCCAACTCATCTTGGACGTCCTTATTAGTTCTTCTCCAACTCTTTGCTTGTCTTCATGTGCTTCTTGGTCATCTTCATAGTTTCTAACAATAATATCATTCTTAAGTAGTAATTTATTCTCAAGATTATATAAAGAGGTACTTAGAAATGAGTTCACTTAGAGATTTAATCATCGTGCTCGAGCTCGAGCTCGAGTGATTGGATCTTGCATAGATACCTAAGGGGTATCGTGTGTATCCATAGGAGTGATGTCCTCATCACTTCTTCTCCACTAGCTTGGCATCGACTTGTCATGGGCACGGAGTCAGTGGAGTCAGCACGGTAGGTTTAGGCGAGCGCACAGTCGACGCGTCCACCTCGTCGACGCAGTCGCTCGTGAGCAACATGAGTGTGGGCTCATCATCTTAGGCCACATGGGCCTATTCCTCCCGCTTGGGCTTGCTCCTGTAGTCCTTGGCCTAGTGGCCAAGCTTTCCACAGTTACGACACTTGTCGTCTTTATGGGCCTGCCCAGGGGTTGACCCCTTTGAACTCCCGCCGCCATTCTTCCCCTTACATCCGCGGCGTTTGCCACGGCTATTCAAGTCACTGGCTAAACGCTTTGCCTTCTATTCTTTTTTCTTGTGTCGCTCAAGCCATTCCTCTTCTATGAGAAATAGCTTGCCGCCTTCAGTCTCCTAGTGACCTCCTCAACCAATAACATGGAGATATCAAGTGGAGTTTCAATTAAAAGAATGAGTTGGCTGAACCTGGGGCGAGCAACGTGCAGGTACTTCTTGATGACCTTGTCGGTGGGCTCGGGGTCGCCAAGGATGGCGAGCTGGTTGATGATGTTGTTGACTCACATGGTGAAATCTTCCATGGTTTCGCCGTCACGAAACACGAGCGCCTCTTACTCCGTTCGCACCCTCTATGCACTGGCCTTGCGGATACAGTCATCACCAACCCACATGGTCCCAATGCACTCCCATGCCTCCTTGGCAGACTCTTTAATGCCAGCGTCGAGATCATCTTGGGTAGGACGGCGCTGCAGATGGCGTCCAATGCCATTCGGTCTTCACAGAGCTTGACGCCTCCTAGCTCGATGGTGCCCCACAGACATCACGCTTGCAACTTGATGTTCATTAGCAAGGACCAGTCATTGTAGTTTGTCTTCGTCAGCAACGGGTAATTTGCCGAGCCTCCTACCTCCTTGACCACGCGGTGGATCACCAGCTCGTGGTCGTTCCCGCTGCTGCCCAAGGCACGGTTGCCGGAACCTCCTGGAGTATGCCCG
Source organism: Zizania latifolia (assembly GCA_000418225.1). Taxonomy (NCBI): domain Eukaryota; kingdom Viridiplantae; phylum Streptophyta; class Magnoliopsida; order Poales; family Poaceae; genus Zizania; species Zizania latifolia. The sequence goes on from KE372924.1 coordinate 777,801, forward strand.
GATGGAGACAGTGACTGCCAGCGTAGGGAGTGCGTGTGCCCTTGAGGCATCTTGTGTCCGGCTCTGATACCAAATGTCAGGATTTCCCTAATGAATCGACGATCAGAACCCCGGACGAACACACACGCGAGAGAGGATGAACACACACATGAGATGATTTTGTGTTGTGAATCAAGCTGCTTCGTTTCTAGTATTTCTACCTCCTTTTATAAGCAATTATAAGAAAACAGTATACAAGAAAAGCTATATGCAAGAAAACTAGTATGTATGGAAACTAGTATGTAGGAAAACTAGTATGCATGGAAACAAAAATTGGGTATGGAATATAATCACATGCCATGGACAACTCCTAGACATGATCTCTTTCCTTTCCCAAGTGTGGCATCCATAGTAGGAGTATCTGCATGCAATCAGAAAATCTAAACATGCAAGATTTAAAGTAACACAGAGAGCACAACAATAGCAGCAAGATCACGTCCCCTGCTAGGCAACATATTGTAATTTTAAATACATTTATTGATTCTGTCTTCAGATATGGAATGAAATCCAAACAATTAATCGGTGGATTATGATCACTTCAGCTCCTCCAACAAACCAGCATCTCAAAAAGGCTCGATTACATGAACAGAAAAAATGCATCTTTTATTTGAACTTTCACTGAAGTAGCTAGTGTCACTGACAATGAACAGTTGGGCAAACCATCCACAAAAAACCTGAAACTGATCATCAATCATCATATTTTCAGTGGATCATTACCGATGTCGTAGGCTCGTAGCCGAAGAGGAGGCTGCTGATGTTGGCCGAGAAGGCGAAGCTCAGAACATAGGGGTTCCTCCATGAGAGGGAGAAGAACTCTTTGAAGGCTGAGCCATCGAACTCTTGCACACTTCCCTCCATGGCACGGGGCAGCCGCAGCGACACAGGGCAGAGCAGAGCGGTGCAAGGGGCAGCGGTCCCATCTCTTATGTAGCTAATGTGGAAGAGAAATATTGGATTGAGATAAGAAAATGAAGAGGTATGTGTGTAATGACAGTGGTAGCTAAATAACAACCAACTTCATGATCATATCTAAAAAATTTATTCGCAGATCACCCCTTGAGGTGCTCCATGAAAATTTGGAGCGGCACCCCAAATTTTGGTTTGAAATTCATGGAGCGGAACAATCCCAAACACCCTCCTAAATACATTTTTAAGATATATTTTATAGTAAATTTAATTAAACTAATTTCGAGTCATTATTATTGATGTATTTTTTAAAAATTGATCATAGAGAAAATTTTAATTATAAAAAAGTCTAACAACATATAATATAGGGTAGGAGAGTATTTTTCAATTGCAATTAATATTTATAATTTATGTTGATGACTGTTTTGTCATGTTGTCAGATTCTTTGTATCATATGAAATTCTTTTACGAAATCTATTAAAAACAAAATAAAAGGTTTCGATCGTTTTATTAATATTCTCTGTGCTAATTGCTTGTTGCACAAAGGTATGCTGCACACGTGGATGGGCCAGAAATGCAGCGGCAACCCAACATCAGCGTCTCGAGACTAACATGGCAGACAAAGCCAATCCACGTGGCTCCCTACGCAGTCCCCCGTGCCAGGCCGAGCCCATGGTGGTCGCTTCGAGAAAATTGGCTATTTACCACTCTCAAGAGTGGGCTTCATAAAAATATCACTTTTATCGTGGGCTTCGCAAAAATGACATGTAGTTCAGGGTATTTTTGATTTCCCTGCCATTCCACCCATTTTAAGTTTTTTGAATTTTATTTTCTGATTTCTGGCAGGGAAATAGACTAAATTGCCCCTAGCTCGTTCACAGTATCTCTCTGATAAAACGAGAACACTGCTAGAGCACCTAGATGCCACGCGACACCGCCCTCGCCGCGTCGCCGCCGCCGCCACCGCCCTCTACCGCGTGCCTCCACCGCCGCCCTCTGCCCGCCCTCCACCCCCACTGGAGGAAGGCCGAGGCCCTCTGTCGCCGCAACTACATTACTAAGTGAGTTCGAAGTGAAGCTCAATATACAGTTTGGTAGCAAAATGGTGAAAATCACACGGCGGCGGAAGGCCTCGGCCTTCCTTCGGCGGCGGCGGAGGACAGGCGGAGGTGGCGGTGGTGAGGGCGACGTCATGTGGCATTCGAGTGCTCTAGTAGCGTTCTCGTTTTATCAGAGAGTTAATGTGAACGAGCTAGGGGCAATTTAGTCTATTTCCCTGCCAGAAATTAGAAAATAAAACTCAGAAAACTTAAAATAGGTGAAATGACATGCAAATCAAAGATACACTAAACTAAATGTCATTTTTACGAAACCAACAATAAAAATAGTATTTTTATAAAGAGAAAATTACATCTATAGCATCAAAAGTGAATTGATACCAAGTAATACCACTAAAATTTTAGAACTCTAATCTATACCACCGGATTATCAAAAATCTCTCACTAGTACCACAATCGTTACTGTAGCATGATTTCTCCTGTTACCTCTCACGCGAAATTACCAGACTACCCCTGTGCACATAAATGTGAAATGTGTATAGCTCGCTGGAGTCGCTGCTGCTTTTTCTTATATCTGCACACAAATATGTCCTGGCCTATAACTAATATGTGTGTTTAATTAATCTGCACACTTTGAGACTACCTATAGATTGCTCCTGCTGTTTATTTTGTTTGATTAATAAGATGTTAGGTTTAAAAATCAAGCATGACAAATCTATTGCAGCATTGGCTGTAAACTTTTGGCACTCATAAACTGTATGACCTTCAAACATCAGAGAATAAAAGGTTCATACATAATTTAACTTCAAAGTGGTTTGAGAGCTGAGTACATATTACAAATCCATCTCTACTAGAAATAATATAGATGAGGAAAGATTCCATACAAAGGACTACAAAATATAGTTTTAGAACTACAACCAAGCATCACAGTCAGACAAACTAATTTAGTAGTGCATCTAACAAGCTTTTCTTTTTTTTGACAGCAGCATTAGATGCACCGTTAGCAACTGTCTTCTGTTTTACAAGCCTTGGAGAAATTCTTCTTGCAGCATGTTGAGATACAGAAGTGCTACCATGTTGTATCATGGATGTAGGTTGAGATGCATGAGTATTTTCTTGTATAACCACCTACTAGATCTGTAGTAACCACACTTAGGCCATCTATTTTCGTTCATAGAACTTAGGGAAGGAAACACATGAAAAGTAAGGAAGAATAGGGAGAGGAGATTTCTTACAGTTTACTGCTTCAATCATCCATGGAGAAATCAGTACAAGCAGGCAAGCGAAGAGGAAGAGGAACTCAGGAACTCAAGAACGTGAGATGAAGCGAAGGGAAGCAGTAAACTGGTTCGATGCCTTCATAGCAGCAGGCACGGGGTAATCTGGTAACAGGAGAAATCAGACTGCAGTAAAGGTTGTGGTACTGATGAGAGATTTTTGATAATCAGGTGACATAGATTAGAGCTCTAAAATTTTAATGGTGTTACTTGGGACCGATTCATTTTAATGGTGTTACTTGGTAATTTTCTCCGCCAGAGAAAGAACGAAACCAAGCCGCCCTCTTTTTCCTCCCCTGACTTTTTCTCCAAGCTCAGCTCCGCCGCCTCTCCCCTCTTCCTCGATCTCGGGAGGCATGTCTTGGCGGTGGGCTCTCGCGCGGCGCGTCGCCATGCTGGGCGAGAGCGGCGGAGGCGCCGCCGCCCAGGCGCAGCGGCTCCTCTCGTCGGCGGGGTTCTTCCTGGGGAGGCACCCACCGCCGTCCTACCAGATTGGGAGCAAGGTCCCCACCGCTCCCATTTTACTAATGCCCTGGCGGCTTTCGTGGTGGTTTATTGCATGCCTCGTCACCGAGCTCCGATTTTGATCGGTGCGGGTGGCGTCGTAGCTGCCTGCAATGTGTTTGTGTTGTGCAGCGCCCTTCAGGTCTCCAGGAAAACCTTCCGGAGTCGTTCTCGTAGTTGTATAGTGATACTATGCTAGCGATCAAACTGAATAGCCCTTGTTGTTGTCGCCGAGCGGAATGATTGATATATTGCCGCATATTATTGTACTTCAGAATGAATTTACTGTTCTGTTATGCTGATAGGGCTCTGCACTTTTGGTATGGATTAGTAGGTAGTGGTTTGCAGAGGAGCTGCTTTCGTGAGTTCGCGATGGTTACATGATGCACAATACCAGATTCGCCAGGAGGGGGTTTCAAGAGCCGAGGTAGGTGAAGCCTTATCTGTCCAATGATTAGTTTATGTGCTGCTCAGTTTAGTTTGTAATGATCTCAGTCATCGTGCATTTTCTTTTGGCAAGGAAAGATGTAGAGTCCAGCCTAATAAAGAAACTACACAGGCATATTCTCGTACAAAGAAAAACATGATCATTCTAGAGTGCCTTCCACCTGCATACACCACCATAATCTCTTACAAAGAAAAAATGATCACTCTAGAGTGTCTAGAAATAAAACAAAGATATGACAAGTGTGCTGTTGCCATTGTGAAATAGATTTGCATTTGATCTGTTATTCTGCTATGTGGACACTCTTTGGGCTGCTTGATTGCTTTAACATTTTAGAGCCCTCATTTGTACTATCCTGGCATTCTTTTAAGTGACACATTGTATCACTTGGATGGCTACCTGTGTAATGCCAACCTTCGTGCACCATGACCATGAGTTATCAATTATCATCCACATTGGCTGTAGGGAAGATTAAATAATCTGGATTAATTAAAGATATGTAGTTTCTTCATTTCCAAATCAAATAGTATAAGATGGCAATGCAGCGGATAAAAGGTTCCTTCAGTTTGAGTTGATCTATCCACTTGTTATGTAGCCAAATAGTTGACCCTTTAATGGACTCAGTTTGTTGCACAACGAGCACAAGACAAGTTGGCAGCCATGCATTAAGAGTTTGGGACTAGAATAAAATGAATAAATGATTTGTTTTTAACATTTTATATCTGAAACTACGATTGGTATTCCCAGCCCCTGACCAGTCAGTATCTGCGTTGCCAGCATTTTTTCACTCTGCTGTACAGAAGCTGAAGGGAAAAAAATACTTTAGATGTAAATCTGAATAAATATTCTCTCTTATGTTCAAGAACCAAATATTATGCTGATCTAATTCTAATACTGCATAATCGCAGAAAACCTTTGTTTTCCTGTTCAATATGAAAGTATTGTTATGGCCTCATGTTCTGTTTGTAGAAATCTTAAAATTCGTCCTGCTTTTCAGGAACAGCAGGATCCATTTGAGTTGGTTGCTGATGAATTGTCACTTCTTGCGAATAGGCTACAGTCCATGGTGGCTGCTGAGGTTACCAAACAAATTTATTCTTCCCAGCAGACATATCTGGTTATTCTGCTTTAGGATGCTGATTGGAGGATGGTTGGATGCTTCATTGATCTAGTGATTACAACATTGTCATTTCAAATGATTCCTAAATTGCCTTCAAAGTGAGCACAGTTTTTTTCCTTTTGCAGGTCCCAAAACTGGCATCAGCTGCTGAGTATTTTTTTAAGGTGGGAGCTGAGGGTAAAAGATTCCGGCCCACGGTAATATTCCAGCCTCAGTATTTGTTAAATATTCATCACAATTCATGCTTACATCATTGTTTTATTCCTTGGTTGTTACCTTACCATCCTTTTGCATTGATTTTGAATGTTGTACTTTCTATTGGCAGGTATTGTTGTTGATGGCATCAGCTCTGAAATTCCCCATAGGAGATTCAACAGAAGTGTTAAGTATATTGGCAAATAAGCTCCGTACACGGCAGCAAAATATCGCCGAGATAACTGAAATGATTCATGTTAGTATAGTGGTTGCCATTCAGACTCGAACATTTGTTATATAAAAAATCTCAAGCTGATGTCTATGACAGGTTGCAAGCCTTCTACATGACGATGTGCTGGATGACGCTGAAACTAGGCGCGGTGTCACTTCGTTGAATTGCATTATGGGGAACAAGGTATTGTAAGTTGCACTAATTGCACATGCAGTGCACTAAGTAAATCAATAGTGTCCTCATTCTAAGAGCTACTAGTCACTTTTGTAGTCACAACTTGCCACTAAGCTCTATATCTCAGTTTGTGGGGAAAATGAGAACTTGCCTGATTGATTTCTTCCAGAAAACGGTAAAAAACTGGCTGTTCTCGCCTTCTTAAATAAAAAAAGACTTGTGATTGTTCTTTATTTAGCAGATTTGTGGTTGGGTAGAAACTACAAGCAGTTTTAAGCATTTGATGTAGGAATTTATCAAAGTACAGGGTCAAAACAAGTAGTGCTTGATAGTGTGGACACATTATTTTAGTTGCTGGGACATCATTGTTCAACAACTATTCTCAAAGATGCTATCTAGCAATCTGCAACTTGTTAATTGGTTATGCTTGCAGCTTTCTGTGCTGGCGGGTGACTTCCTGTCTAGAGCATGTGTGGCGCTTGCAGCGCTTGGGAATACAGAGGTACATGAACATTATTTATTAAATTATTTGTAATAGCCTCTAAGATGTTGTCACGTGCAGCGATAGTTCCTAGAATACACTGCCGGATTGGCCCCTAGCTTCATCGGCGCTGCAGCCTCCGCGCCGGCGAGGTAGGGTTCCAACCCAGTCTGTTTTGATCTAATCTTCGATGCTTTATTTCTTTGTGCTTATGGCTATATTTATAATACATCCAAATAACCTTCTAGCTATTCTTAAGGAGATAAGACTCCTAAAGATAACCCTAAATATTAATTCTGCTACAGTTGCTGGGCCTTGGCCCAATACCCTAGCCCAACACACATGACACCTACACCTCTCTTTTTGAGTAGTTCGTCCTCGAGCTGCAGGACGACATTAATCCTAACTCGACACCTAACACGAATAAGACTCAAGCCTTTTACATCTCGGCTTATTATTCTGAACTAAAAGAATTCTAATCCTAGCTTGAGGTGGACCCCGTCCCATACCTCGTAGAGAAAGGACAACTCCAAGTCAAGTCTGGTTCAGAGCGCGAACCTCCTAGACTTTCTCATAATTAGAGGCTTGCAGCGCCTGTACCTTATCCGACAGACCGTTCAGGCATTTAGGCAAGGATTCTAGCGCTGAAAATCACCGGGACAGCAACTCCACCTGAGCAGTCAAAGAAGCCAAGGCCTTGACGTCGTCATCTGGTGCAGAAGATGGTGACGCCATGGATGGGGAAGAACCCAAGCAATCTGAAAATTGTGGTGGTAGCTCTTGCAACGGTGTCCTAATCTGCAGCAGCACAGCGGTGGTGGCCCTGTGGCTGCTCGGTGGCGGTAGTCCGTGCAGCAGCTGTTTTGGCGAAGCAGCAACAGGTGGGGCAGCCGGCTGCGTCTCGGTGTTGCTGGCTTGAGGTATGCAGGAGGCCACGATCTCGCCCGAGTCACACTCTAGGCGGTTGGCTCGGCGATTGAGGGTGATGGTGTTGGCCTGTTACCGTTGTAGAATGTTGTTGAACCTTCGATTGTTGTGGTTGATCGCCTCGCGGATCTCCTGAACACCGCGATGGAGGTCCTGCATCCCTTGGAGAACCTCCCGGAGGATGTCCTCTACCGGCAGCGGCGTAGGGGCTGAGCCGTCGGTCGCCATCGATGTCGAGCAGCGAGAGCGGCCGAGGAAGGTGGGCTCTGATACCAAGTTATCACGTGCAGCGATAGTTCCTAGAATACATGGCCGGATTGGCCCCTAGCCTTATCAGCGCGATAGTCTTCGCGCCGGCGAGGTAGGGTTCTAACCCGGCTTGTTTTGATCTAATCTTGGATGCTTTATTTCTTTGTGTCTAGGGCTATATTTATAATTCATTCAAATAACCTCCTAGTTATTCTTAAGGAGATAGGACTCCTAAAGATAACCTTAAACCCTAATTCCTCTACTGTTCACACGGCTGCTGGGTCTTGGCCTAATACCCTAGCCCAACACACATGACAGATGTATAGTCATCTAAAGGGAGGAAATTTTAAATGGTTATGCTTTATTCTGGTTGCTTGATCCTTTTTACTCATTATTTCACATGTCTGGGTCTCATGTACATGTACTTGTTCTGATTTCACATGCCATTTACTTTATCTGGGAGGCATGTTTCTTGGCTTCCTCCATTCGAGCTTATGCATCATAATGGCTTGTTACTTACAGTTTGTCTGGGAATGCATTTCTTAACATTATTATTTATCTGAGCTCATCCAGTATTTCTAGATTCACTCTTGCAATAGCATTACTAGCATGCTATTTTTTCTTCTTGCAGTTTCGTATAGTACAAAACTACTAATCGACTTCTCTACCTTGTTTTTGCAGGTGGTATCGTTAATGGCTACTGCTGTAGAACATCTAGTTACTGGCGAAACCATGCAGATCTCCACAAGTAGAGAGCAACGGCGAAGGTAATTGCTCCAATATCTAAAACTAACATATTGGCATTGAAGTGCTTGCACATGTTTTCTTCTTTATTCACATTCTGTAATTAATTCGACACCTTCATTTGACAGTTCTAATATGATTCCAAACAATGTGCAGTATGGAATACTACTTGCAGAAGACATACTACAAAACAGCATCGTTGATATCAAATAGCTGCAAGGCTGTTGCTATTCTTGCAGGGCACACTGCTGAGGTGTCGATGCTTGCATATGAATATGGTCGAAATCTGGTTTGTAAAACGTCTAATTATTTCCTTCCCTTTTTGAAGCTAAGTTTCCTTCTTTGCTAATCTTGAGAATCTTGCAGTGAATTAACCTGGGATCCTTGCAGGGTTTAGCCTTCCAGTTGATCGACGATGTTCTTGATTTCACAGGCATGTCTGCATCCCTTGGGAAAGGTTCATTGTCTGATATCCGCCATGTAATAGCATCCATTCCCATGTTTTGATTATGTTTCATCTACCTATTTATCATGTGAATACGCATTTGACCTCCAACAACATATACTTAAGTGTTACCAACAAATTATTTAGAAAGCTTCTTTAATGGAGATATATGAAATTTTCATGGCTACAAAAAATGGCACATTGGCTGATAAACGTATACTACATATTGCCCTTTGTAAGTCGTAACTGTGTTAGCTGCTGTCTTGAACCTGACACAATCCTGATAACAAATAGAACCCTTTTCACAAGGAAGACCTTAATTTGGAGTTAACATGAGTGTTGCATTTCTATAGGTAACTGTGTAGGCATGTCACTTGATTTTTTTTGATGGTTTTCAGCCTTAATTGGCATATCATTTTCACAGACCAGAACTGTAACAGTGTTAATTTACCCTATTGCTTGTAGGAATATTTTTGTGTGCCTTGTTGTCATATGGGGCCAGCACTACCAGCGCCGGGCCTGGCCCAAGGAGGGCGCGCGGCCTGGTGCGGCAGTGCTAGCCGGCCCCTGATGGATCAGCTTCTATATTAGTTAAGGGTTATATTTGGTAGTTAAAGATTGGATTCCCTGTTAGATAAGATTAGTATTTCCATGATTAGATCTATTTAGCACTATAAATAAAGATGTAAGCCCTTAAGGCAAAGGCAAGCAATAAGAAGTATTATTCTGCAATCTTCCTCAATTCTATCTAGTCTCCTTCCGTTCTTCAAGATAGCGTGGCAAGGGGCTCCGCCCTGCGCCGGCTACGAGCTCCGCAGCCAAGGGGCTCCAGTCCTTGGGACCGAGACCCTTGACAACTTGGTATTAGCATCCAGACGACCCTCTGCCACGTCCTCCGTCGAGCAGCCTATCCACACCACCACCGCCGCCATCATGTCCGGATCCGACGAATCGCAGCCTACCATGGCTGAGATGATGGCCCAGATCAGGGACCTCACCGCCGTCGTCCGTGCCCTCTCCACTACCACCGCAGATAATTCTCAGGCGATTCAGCGCCTTCAGCCCCCGCCACGCCATGGGGCCTTCCCGTCGGCCTCTCAGCAGACCGGTGAGCACCACAGCGATCGGCCTCCGCGGTTCCAGAAGATGGACTTCCCCAAATATGACGGCAAGGGAGACCCTCTTCCGTTTCTGAACCATTGTGAATCGTTCTTCTTCCAGCAGCGTATCGCCGAGGAAGAGAAGGTATGGATGGCGTCCTATAATTTCCTCGATGCCGCTCAGCTCTGGTACATGTAGATACAAACAGATGAGGGCACTCCAACATGGCGACGGTTCTCGGAGCTCCTGAACCTGCGTTTTGGACCGCCCCTCCGCTCCAATCCCCTGGGCGAGCTGGCCGCTTGCAAGCGCACGGGAACTGTGGAGGAATTCCAAGATCGGTTCCAGGCACTCCTGCCATGTGCAGGCGTCCTCACCGAACAACAGCGTGTCCAGCTGTTTACCGCCAGATCGTAGCCTCCACTCAGCCTCGACGTCGAAATACAAAATCCACAGACCCTCGCCGTCGCCATGAGCCTGGCCTGTAAGTTCGAACTCAGGGATCAGTGTGCCGCCGCGCTGCTCCCGATTTTGGTGGGCCCTCGCTAGCCACTCCGGGGCCTCCTGCCCACTCCGCCGGCCAGGACGACCCTCCCGGTGCCCTAGCCACCGGCCCATACAGCAGCTCCGGCCATGGTGGAGAGCCGACTGGTGAAACGGTTGTCCCCGACGGAGATTGAAGAACGATGTCACCTTGGCCTGTGCTTCAATTGCAACGAACGCTTCAGCCGGGGGCACGGTTGAGTCTGCCAACGACTGTTCCTCCTTGACATCGCATACGACGATGACGACGTCCCGGAGTCGTCCGAGCAGCAAGCCGGCGACCCGCAGATATCCCTGCATGCCATTGCAGGAGTCCAAACCAGCGAGACGATGCAAGTCCCTCTCCAGTTAGGGGGCGTCTGTTTGCTGGCCCTCCTCGATTCCGGCTCCACCCACAACTTCATATCTGAGGAGGCAGCAGGCCGAACAAACCTACGCCTCCGGCCGCACGGCGGGCTGCTGGTCACACTGGCAAATGGCGAACGCTTATCCTGCCCGGGTGTGTACCGCGCAGCTCCGTTCCAGATCGGACGCGAGGGCTTCAAGGTGGACTTCTGCGCCCTCCCTCTGGCCGGCTACGACGTGGTGCTCGGTACCCAGTGGTTGGCATCGTTGGGACCGATTACATGGGATTTTGGTGCTCACCATGACTTTCTGGCGCAGGGATCACCACGTAAGTTGGCAGGGCGTCGCCAGCTCTTCTGGGCCGGGACTGTGGGCTTGTTCCGACGAAGAACTCATGACGGCTGTCCTAGACGAGTTCGCTACCATCTTCGCCGAACCACAAGGGATGCCGCCGCCCCGCTCTCGGGATCATGTCATCACCTTGCTGCCAGGCTCGGCCCCAGTGGCTGTCCGACCATACCGGTACCCCACCGCACACAAAGATGAACTAGAGCGGCAGTGCAACACTATGCTATCCCAGGGGCTGATCTGTCGGAGCACCTCGGCCTTCTCCCCCGTCGTGCTCGTCAAGAAGGCCGACGGGTCCTGGCGGTTCTGCATCGACTACCGCGCCCTCAACGCCATCACCGTCAAAGATGCCTTTCCAATACTGGTGCTTGATGAGCTGCTCGATGAGTTGCACGACGCCTGTTTCTTTACCAAGCTAGACCTGAGGTCCGGATACCATTAGGTCCGCATGAACCCGGCCGACATCGACAAAACGATGTTCCGGACTCATGACGGCCTATACGAGTTCCTGGTGATGCCCTTCGGCCTTTGCAACGCCCCGGCAACCTTCCAGGCCCTCATGAACGACGTGCTCCGACCATTTCTTCGTCGCTTCGTCCTCGTCTTCTTCGACGACATATTGATCTTCAGCGACTCTTGGGCGGAACACCTTCGCCACGTTCGGATCGTCCTTGCCACACTGCAGCAGCACCGACTCTTCATCAAGTGCTTCAAGTGTGCTTTCGGCGTCACGTCCATCTCCTACCTCGGCCACATCATCTCCGCGGACGGCGTGGCCATGGACCCGGCCAAGGTCAGGACGGTCTCGGACTGGCCCCAACCACGGTCGGCACGGGCGGTGCGTGGCTTCCTCGGCCTCGCAGGCTACTACCGCAAGTTCGTCCATGACTACGGCACGATTGCAGTGTCCCTCACAGCGCTACTAAAGAAGGACAGGTACCTGTGGAGTGAGGCGGCGAACATCGCGTTCCAGGCTCTCAAGGCGGCCATCACGTCCGTCCCAGTACTCGCTATGCCCGACTTCTCCAAGCAGTTCATCGTCGAGTGTGATGCCTCGACCCATGGCTTTGGGGCAGTCCTACTACAGGAGCAGCACCCGATCGCCTTCTTTAGTTGGTCGGCTGCCCCTCGACACCAATCCCTCGCGGCCTACGAATGGGAGCTCATCGGACTCGTCCTCGCCATCCGACATTGGAGACCATATCTGTGGGGTCGCCGATTCCTGGTATGGACCGACCACTTTAGTCTTAAGTTTTTACTCGATCAACGCTTGGCCACCATACCGCAGCATCACTGGGTGGGCAAGCTCCTCGGTTTCGATTTCGTCGTCGAGTACAAGACAGGAAGCTCCAAGACGGTGGCCGATGCTCTCTCCCTTCGTGACACAGAGGAGGCTCCACTCCTTGCCATCTCGGGACCTTGGTTGGACTACATCGACCACCTCCGCCAGGCCAACAACACCGACCCCGCGCTGGTCACCCTGCGCGACGACATCACCGCTTCACAGTGCTAGGCGATGTGGTCCGTCGTCGACAGCTTAGTCGCCTATAAGGGACGGCTCTACATCCCACCGGCTTCCCCGCTGCTCCAGGAAGTTCTGTCCGCCATCCATGACGACGGGCACGAGGGCGTTCAGCGCACTCTACACGGACTACGCCGAGACATTCACTCGCCCAACTTACGTGCGGTAGTTCAAGACTATATCCACGCATGCGCCACATGCCAACGGTACAAGTCCGAGCACCTCCACCCGGCCGGACTGCTCCTGCCCCTGCCAGTCCCTACGTCGGTTTGGGCCGACATCGGGATCGACTTCGTCGAAGCTCTTCCCCGAGTGGGAGGCAAATCAGTGCTCTTAACGGTGGTTGATCGCTTCAGTAAATACTGCCACTTCATCCCGCTAGCTCACCCTTACTCGGCTGAATCAGTGGCACATGCCTTCTTTGCGGAGGTCGTTCGCCTCCATGGAGTACCAGAGTCCATTGTCTCCGACAGAGATCCGGTGTTCACATCGCTGTTTTGGCGAGAACTCATGAAGCTCACAGGGGCCAAGCTTCACATGACGTCAGCTTTCCATCCGTTCATACGAGCCGGGGGAGTCTCGGGTGGCCGCCGTGGCAAAAGGCATGTCTGACTGCGACGACTTCCTTGCTGACGTCCGGTATCGCCTTGAGCAAGCCCAGACTGTCTACAAATTTCAATACGACAAGAAACATCGCGACGCCAGCTACGCCGTCAACGACTAGGTCTGGCTCCGTCTCCGACTCCGCGCACCAGCTTCTCTCCAGGTGTCGACCAAAGGGAAACTCTCCCCGCGCTTCTTTGGGCCATACCGCATCAGCGAGGTCATTAACAGTGTGGCATATCGCCTGGAGCTGCCTCCTCGCGCCCGTCTTCACAACGTCTTTCATGTGGGCCTGCTCAAGAAGTTCATCGGGACGCCACCAACAGCTCCGCCGCCTATGCCTCTCACGCACAATGGAGCCGCTGTGCTTGAGCCAGAGAAGACGGTGCGCTCTCGTCTTGCTAGGGGGGTCCGCCAGTTGCTCATCCAGTGGAAAGGCGAACCACCGAGCTCGGCGACTTGGGAGGATGTCGACAGTTTCATCAGCCGCTACCCCTCATTTCAGCTTGAGGGCGAGCTGCTTGTCGAGGGGGGAGAGATGTCATATGGGGCCAGCACTACCAGCGTCGGGCCCAGCCCAAGGAGGGCGCGTGGCCTGGTGCAGCAGTGCTAGCCAGCCCTTGATGGATCAGCTTCTATATTAGTTAAGGGTTATATTTGGTAGTTAAAGATTGGATTCCCTGTTAGATAAGATTAGTATTTCCATGATTAGATCT
>KE372924.1:825115-866752 GCA_000418225.1 Zizania latifolia
TCTCCATAGAATCTGCAGTATACTTCTCCTGCTCATCATCTGTTTGATAAAATGCTTCAAAGAGTTTTCACTGCAGCCTATGTGTTTGATTTAATGCCTACATACACTTGATTTTTGACTGCATGGTATGTGTTTGATGAAATGTATTTGTGACCACGTTGTGATGAATGTCAAGTGTTTATGTGATTGTTTGAGAGGATCCGGAACGCGTTGTGTATGTTTGATGAAATGACACCATGTTCGCTCACCAAGTGTTTGGTCTTTTGCATTTGAGTGTTTCGGGCGTATCTTTTTCTATAGAACGCTCGTCATACTAGTTGGTGCATTTTGGTAGACCGATTTACACTTGTCTCTATGAGCGGCGTTTCTTTTTGGCGTTTATCTTTTCGAGGATTGTATCACCTTGTTTTGAAAGTGGACCATTTTAGCACAGTCGTGCACTGAGCTTTATCGAGGTCACTTGCAAGCGTGATACCGAAGGTTGAGGAGTTTTGGTTCTTTTGGGGTTTTTGTCCGTGGAGGTTGTGTTTCGACTTGCCTGGTATGACTATTGTGGCACAGTCTTGTACATAATCTCATTGAGTCACTTGCAAGTCGGACACTTGGGATTAAGGAAGTTTTTCCTGAAGTTTTAGTATCAACTTGCCGGGTGTGACTTTTACTTGTCCAGTCTTGGATAGAATCTCATCGAGTCACTTGCAAGACCGATACTCAAGTTTTCAGGAGTTTGTTTTATCCGCTCATCACTTGCAAGTCGCTTTTTGAAGGGAAGCTTAGAAGATTTATCATAGAAGATGATGAAACTCCTCGAGAAATATATGACTGTCTCATGGTCTTGGTGAACAAGATAAAATAACTTGAAAGTGAATAGATGACCGATCATGTGGTGGTGAAGAGGTTGCTCCGAGCAATAGCTCTAAGGAATTCTACCTTAGTAACATTAATCCGAGATCACAAAGAATTCAATAAATGACTTCAAGTAATGTGGTAGGAAGAATTATAGCACATGAGCTAATAGAAGAAGAATCAAGGAAGTCAAATATCTTGCCAAGCTTCATAACATAAGGGCAAGGACGTGGCTCTCAAGGCAAAGAAGAAAGAAGAGTCAAGTGATGATGAAGAAGTTGTGTTATTTGTC
Organism: Zizania latifolia; assembly: GCA_000418225.1. Classification (NCBI taxonomy): domain Eukaryota; kingdom Viridiplantae; phylum Streptophyta; class Magnoliopsida; order Poales; family Poaceae; genus Zizania; species Zizania latifolia. The sequence continues at coordinate 826,254 of KE372924.1, forward strand.
AAGAAATTTAAGAAGTTCATGAAGAAGGATGAATTTAATAAATACAATAAAAGAAATGACAAGTCAAAGAAAAGGAAATCAAAGAAAGATTACTATGAGTGTGGCGATCTTGATCACTTCATAGCCAATTATCCTAAAAAGAAGAAACAAGAAAGCAAAGATAAGTATAAGTACAAGAAGAGGAAAAAGGGGGGCCATACTCATATTTGTGAAGAATGGGATTCTGACTCTGGCTCCGAGTTAGAATCAGACTCCGACTCTAGCAAGAAGAAAGTAGTCACCATTGCCATCACCAACAACATGCCTCTAAAGCCTTCACTCTTTGGAAAGTTAAGCGACGACGACATTGTCTCCCCTAAGTGCTTCATGACGAAAAGCAAAAAGGTATCAATTATGTCTAAAGTTTTATATAAGAATGACCATAGTGATTCTAGTGATGATAAATCTAAAATTAATGATGATATGTTTAAAAATGAGTAAATAAGTTTATTTAAGTTTAAATAACTTATGGAAACAATAGAGGCGCAAGAAGCAACTATTAAAAAACAAGAAGATTTGCTCATTAATGAGAAAGAAAAGAATCTTGAACTTGAGCGACTTCTTGCTAAGGAAAAGAAAAAAAGGTAGACAAATTGACTAAACAATCTAGTTTAGTCAATGAAGCTAAAGAGGAATTGGAGAAAGCACTCAAAACTCTTAAAAGTGAACTTATGATTCTTGATGCGAATAATAAGAGCCTTGAAGAGAGGATTGAGTCTCTAATATCTCAACCTATTTCTACTTCTTCTATTGCTACCATAAGTAATGGTTATTCAAAATATTATAATCTTGATATTATTACTTATAAGACTAACATGAAGGAAATACATGTTCTAAGGAAGGAAAATGAGAGACTTGGTACCTTGGTAAGCTATGGGTGCATGAAGGCCTACAAATCAAATGATGCTATGTTCAAGACGCTCAACACTCAAAGCAATATTGAGAAGCACGGGCTTGGCTTTCATCCAAATGAAAGCAAGGTAAATGCGAGGAGAAGGTATAAGGGTAAGAAGGTGATAAAGTTTGTGAAGGAAGACCAAACCCCAAAGAAGACAAACATCAAGCCTCATGTCTCATAAGCCACATTTTATGCTTCATATTTAATTAAGAGAAACCACCGTGGTAAATTGGTTGCTCAATTTATTGGAGATAGAAATAAAAAACCTTTGAGATGTATATAGATTTCTAAAGTTCTTGTGACTAACATTGAAGGACCCAAAAAGATTTGGGTACCTATAACAAAGAACTAATCTCTTTTATAAGAATACTCCTCCGGTGGATCAAGTTGGGTGATGGATAGTGGATGCACCAACTATATGACCGAAGAGAAAAGGATGTTCACGTCTTTTGAACCTAATCAAGGTGATCATGAGTCCAATGTATTTAGTGACAATGGAAAAAGAGAGGTAATGGGTGTAGGTAAAATTGCTATCTCAAATGATTATTCAATCTCAAATGTCTTGTTAGTTAAATCCTTAAGTTATAATTTACTTTCAGTCTCTCAATTATGTGAAATTAGTTACAACTATCTTTTTACTAATGAGGGTGTGACCGTTTTTAGAAGAAGTGATAATTCTATAGCCTTTACGGGTAGGTTGAAGGAAAAGCTTTACCTAGTCGACTTTACACTAAATAAAGTTAAACCTAAAGCTTGCTTGGTGGCTAAAACTAGCATGGGTTGGTTATGGCATCACCGACTAGCTAATGTTGGTATGAGGAACTTGTCAAAGCTTTTTAAAGGGGAGCACATATTAGGATTAACCAATGTCGTGTTTGAGAAAAATAGGTTGTATAGTGCTTGTCAAGTCGGTAAGCAAGTTGGAGCACCACACACCATGAAGAATATCATAACAACAAAAGACCACTTGAGCTTCTACAGATGGACCTCTTTGGACCCGTGGCCTACTTAAGCATTGGCGGTACCAAATACGGTTTAGTTATTGTTGATGATTATTCTCGTTTTACTTGGGTGTTCTTTTTGTATGATAAGAGCGAGACACAAAGCGTGCTTAAAAATTTTGCAAAAAAGCCCAAAATGATTATGAAGTCGAGATCAAGAAAGTAAGAAGTGATAATGGAAATGAATTCAAAAACACTCAAATTAAAGACTTTCTTGATGAAGAAGGTATCAAGCACGAGTTCTCCACTCCATGTGATCCACCTCAAAATCTAGTGGTGGAATAGAAGAATCAAACATTAGTGGAGGTGGCTAGAACTATGCTTAATGAGTATAAGACTTTAGACGTATTTTGGGCAGAAGCAATTAACACTACGTGCCATGCAATCAATCGTCTTTATCTTCACAAGATTCTCAAGAAGACGGCGTATGAACTCCTAATCGGTAACAAACCAAATGTTTCATATTTTAGAGTTTTTGGATATGCTTTATCTTGAGTAAGCGACTAGAAAGCTCTAAATTTACCTCTAAGGCAGATGAAGGTTTGTTGGTTGGTTATGAGTCAAATACACATGTCTATCGTGTATTCAACAAAACTTCTGGTATTGTTGAATTCAATAGGGATGTGGCATTTGATGAGACTAATGACTTTCAAGTAGAGCAAGTTGATTCAAGTGATGTAGGTGAAGAAGAACCTCCATATGAAGCAATCAAGAATATGCCAATTGAAGATATAAGACCAAGAGAATAAGAACCTATGGATCAACAAATACCATCTCAAGTTGAAGAAAGTCAAACACAAAAAACTCAAGAGCAAGAGGTGTTGGATAAGGAACAGAACATTCAAGAAGAACTTGTTCAACAACCTACACAACATCAAAAAATTCATTAAGGCATCCAAAGAGACCATCTCGTGGACAACATACTTAGAGATCTTCGAAGGGGAGTAACCACTCGTTCTTGTTTAGCAAAATTTTATGAATGTTACTCTTTTGTGTTCTCTTTGGAACCAGTAAAGTTAGAAGAAGCTCTTGAAGACGCGGATTGGATGATGGCTATGTAAGAAAAGCTCAACAACTTTAAAAGAACTAAAGTATGGACATTGGTAGAAAGATCAAAGTAAAATGTAATCGGCACTAAATGGGTCTTCTACAACAAGCAAGATGAGCACGGCATGGTCATAAGGAACAAAACAAGACTGGTGGCTCAAGGCTTCAAATAAATTGAAGGTTTGAATTTTGGTGAGACTTATGCTCCTATTGCTAGGCTAGAGTCAATTCGAATATTATTATCCTATGCTACTCACCATGATTTTAAGCCACCAAATGGATGTGAAAAGTGCCTTCTTAAATAGACCAATCTCTGAATTGGTGTATATGAAGCAACCACCAGGCTTTGAAGATCCCAAGTATCCAAATCATGTGTTTAAACTTCAAAAGGCACTCTATAGGCTTAAACAAGCACCTAGAGCATGGTATGAATACCTTAAGGATTTTCTTCTTAAAAAGGCTTTGAAATAAGCAAAGCTGATCCTACCCTCTTTACTAGACATTTTAATAATGATTTCTTTGTTTGCCAAATATATATCGATGACATTATATTTAGTTCTATTAATAATGATTTTTGTGAGGAATTTAGTAGGAGTATGACTAAAAGGTTTGAAATGTCAATAATGGGGGAGTCGAAGTTCCTTTTAGGATTTTAAATCAAGCAACTTAAAGAAGGAACATTAATTAGTCAAACAAAGTATATTAAAGACATGCTTAAGAAGTTTGACATGGAGAATGCCAAACCTATTAAGACCCTCATGCAAACTAACGGGCATCTTGATCTAAATCAAAAAGGAACTGAAGTTGACCAAAAGGTACACCACTCTATGATTGGTTCCTTATTGTATTTATGCGTATCTATACCCGATATAATGCTTAGTGTTTGCATGTGTGTAAGATTTTAAGCTACACTAAAAGAATATCATTTGGTTACTATTAAGAGAATCTTGAGATATTTGGTTCATACTCCAAACCTAGGGCTTTGGTATCTGAAAGGCTCAACCTTTGATCTTATCGGCTATTCGAACTCTGATTATGTCGGTTGCAAAGTGGATAGAAAAAGCACCACCGGAACCTACCAATTCCTTAGAAGATCGCTTGTTTCATGGTCTTCTAAGAAACAAAATTCTGTAGCTCTATCCACAGCTAAAACCAAATATGTAGCAGTCAGTAGCTATTGTGCTCAACTCCTTTAGATGAAACAAATCTTAAAAGACTTTGTGCACAACGTCACTAAAATCCCATTATTGTGTGACAATGAGAGCGCCATCAAAATAGCCAACAACCCAATTCAACACTCAAGAACCAAACACATTGATATTTGCCATCACTTCTTGAGACATCATGAGATCAAGGGAGATATTAGCCTAACCCATATGAGAATAGATAAACAGCTTGCGATATTTTTACCAAGCCTTTATATGAGCATCAGCTTTGTGAGTTAAGAAATGAGCTAAATATCATTGATTCTCGCAGCATAGCTTGATATACTTGCATATAAATTGCCTATATTAGTAATGAGAAGGTAAATTAATTGCCTTCCTTATACGAATTGGGCTATGTTTTAAACAATCATACAAATCCTCCATATTCATTTTTATGATTTTAAGCTATGCCATGTTAATGTATATGCTTATTTTGCCATGTTTTATTTATAACTATACACGTCTTAATTGCCTATGATAAAATATCATTATTTTAGTCAAAAGTTCATGGCACTTGTCATCCTTGAATTCCTTGTGAGCTAAGATTTCTAGAGGATCTGAATCATCTGGCTCAACCCGGATGCTCTGGGCCTAGGACTCATTTTGAAGTTCACTCTGGTGCACCCGGATTATCCAAATCAATCTCAGATCATCTCGGTGTGTCCAGGGCAGGCTTTGTAAATAGGTTCTAGACCCTCTGCATCTCTCTCTCCTCCACCACTTCTTCTCTTCAACCCCTCACTCCAACCCTAGATTTCGCCAGTTTTTCTTCGAAATCCGTCCGTGGGAATCGTGGGATCCATTGAGGGGTAGCCTAGGACCTCTTTAGAAGCACCGATCTTCTCCTCGAATCCTCCGCGTTCTTCTTTTTGAGGTATTCCTTGTTTTTTGCCCTAGATTAGCCGTTTCCCTCTAGTCTTTGATTAAATCTTGAATCTTTCTAGTTAGAGTTTGTTCTAATCTTGTTGTTTAGATGTACCCTAGCCACATTATCGAGATCGGATGGTTTCAATTTTGTGGAACCCGGATGATCCAGATCATTCCAGATAGTCTGGATCTTGGAGGCTCCAGTTAAGTCCAGAGGTTCCGAGTTAGATTGCATTTAAAAGTTTCATTCTTTGATTATATCCTTGATTTAACTTTTGATCCTTTGCTTCCTTGTAGCAGTCATCGCCATGTCTGATGGAAGGCGCAAGAAGGCCAGGCATGACCCGAGGAATCCCTTCGGTGACGATAGCGACACCGAGGGTTCTCCTCAGTGGGGTTCTCCTCCACGAGGTTCTGGTGCTGGGCATCCCACCTTCAGTCACGTAAAGAGGCCAGCGTCCAGAGGTCGCCAGCCAAGCATCTAGTTCCCAGACATCGTCATCTAAGTTCCTACTGTCGCTACTGTGAGGCCTCCGCCTCTAGACAAGGGAAAGAAGCCTGCCTCTAGGTCATCCAGTCGTAGTGATGACCTCCTTTAGCTAGTCTGGAGAAAAGTCCAAGAGCCTTCTCAAGTTGGCAGAGTCACTCCTCGATCTGAAGTCAACTACATGAGACAGACTCTTGAGGCAGGGCAGGAACGCAATCAAGATCCTCGCGACTATCTCCAAGATGCTTCAGATTACTGTTTTCACTCTAGGTTCTAGCAGGACTACTACAAAAGTCTCATGCTTTCTAAGCGGCACCCAGTTGTGGATATGTAGTGGATCAACTGGACTTCTATGAAGAAGAAGAATAACTCAGTGTTCAATCAAGTGATCCAAATCTGCCAGGCCAAGAATCTCTATGGCCTCGTAGAGATGCAGCAGAACTGGTACGAGGAAGTTATCTGCTAGTTCTACTCTACTCTCTTTTAAACTGTGGACAATGAAGAGCCTACTTTCCATTGGAGGTTGGAGGGAGGTGAGTACGAGGTACTCTCAGTGACTTTGCTGCTATCCTTGGTCTGGATGGCAATGATCTCTCAGCATATCGCCTAGATCAATGCTGGCAGCTGATGCGGTATCTTTTCTGTATGAGCCGGGTAACTTCTTTGGAAGCAAGATAGATGGTCTTTCACCGTTCTTCGCAGTGCTCAACAGCATTTTCTAGAAGACCCTTCTGCCAAAGCTCGGGGCCTCGTCGTTGTTGCTAGGCAATGCTCGTAACCTGCTATCGATCATGAGGGAGGACAAAGGGCTATTCAATATTTCTCACTTTCTCTCTAGCAAGATTTGGACTACCTCCGTCTCTCCAACCAAGAGTTGCGTGTATGCCCCATACATTCAATTTGTGATTGATCGAGTCACCCGCCAGAAGATGATCCATGAGGTAGAGCATCGAGGGTACACTCCTCAGGCACCATCTTCTAGAGCTCCTCCTAGCTAGTCCTCCTCAGCATCCTAGTCTCCTCCTGCTAGATCTCGGCGTGCTCCTCCCACTTGAAGGACCATGCCTCAGTCCAATTCCTTTAGTTCACTGATCAAGCGGATTCTTTCGACTATCTTCACGATGTGCCAGAACAGCAATCAGAGGTGAGATAAGGAGGATGAGAGGAGGGACAAGGCAATAAATCTACTGCTTTAGCAATCAGGACATCCTCCCACAGAGCCTCTGTCTGATTCTAATGAGGAGTTCGATCCAAATTTGTTCAATGATTGCACCGACCCCTACGCACACTTCTTTGGATATGGCGTTGGGTCATCCTCACAGTAGCAGCAGCAACCTCCTCCACATCAGTCTTCATCGTCTAAGAATGATGATGATGATGGAAGCGAGGATGACTCCAAGTGAGCCGATTTGCTACATTCTCTCTTTTTGGTGTCTTTGGTGCTAAAGGGGGAGAAGAATCAAAGAAGTTATCTCGTTGTCTAGCTCCTTAGTTTTTCTCGCTTTTGTTTCCAATATTGTAATCCATGTCATAAACAATTGGCTTGTAATGATGTCTTATCGCTCTTATGCTTTGATGTATGACATGGATGATATGATGTAATGAACAATTTGCTTAAGATTGCTTAAGATTGATGTTTAATTATGTTCATTTCACTCATATTGTGAATCTTATGATATATGTTCTTGTGATGCTCTAAATGTGATACATGCCATACTTGTTGTCGTTGAAATGATGCATGCATTTAGGGGGAGCTTTATTGTTAATATTAATTTTTTATGCAATATTTGTCACTTTTTTGATCATATTGTCATCAATCACCAAAAAGGGAGATATTGAAAGTGCATCTTGATGCATCTAGGCCCTCAATTTATTTTGGTGTATTAATGACAACCATGATCAAATGCTACTAATTATATTACTGAGATGAATGCAGAAATTGAAACATAGAGCGGCGTTGCAATTCAAGCAATCATGCAGAAAACGTTCTTTTTAGTGCAATATAGGCTCAATGGTGCGAAATATTTATTTTTCATAAGAAATTGAGTCTAGGTATGCTGTACAATCAAGAGAGATGCGTTGAAATAGTGTTCCAAAACTTAGTGCTCAAAAAAATCTTTTTAAAAAGTTTTTGGATTTGTTCTAAGTTGAATTTTGATTTTCCAGCAAAGCCAGATAATTCGGATCAGTTCAGAGTATCCGAAAACTTGGTTCTGTTCCGCATTATTTTGTACATCGAAGTATCCGGGTTAAGCCAGATAATCCGAAAACAGTATTCTGTTTGGATTTTCTCTAAAGCCCGAAACATCTGGACTTATCTGGATGATCCAAAAATTATATTCTGTTGAATTTATTTTTGTGAGTCGGAATATCCAGACAATGCCAGATGATCCAAAAACTACTCTCTATTGGATTTTATTCTAGGGCCAAGAACATCCGGTCAATGTCGAATGATCCAAAAATTCCTTTCTGTTTGAATTTATTTTGAGGCCTAAAATATCTGGTCAAAGTCGGATAATCCGAAACAATCGTTCTGTTTAATTTATTTTGGAGTCTGGAACATTCGGCTTGGTCTGGATCATGCGGATGAACAGTACGTGATTTTTATTACCAGTGGCCAATTTTTAGGAAAGATGTATAAATATCTCCTTCTCCTATAATTGAGGCATGTTTTCCAAAAAAACCCTAGCAGCCATTCATTTGTTCTCTTTCTCTCATTTTTGTGACAGATCTAGAGCGGATCATTGGGATTCGAGTTGAGAGTTCTTCACAAAACTTCTAGAGTTCTTCATGATTCATTCTTGTGGATGTTTGTGTGAGGGTGTGCGTATTGGTTTTCTTGGAAAATCTTGAGCACAAAGTCTTTGGATCGCGCGTGTTCTTAACGGATCTATTACTCTTGGAGGTAATCCCTCCTAGACGGCTAGACGTCGATCCGCGAGTATCCAAAGGATTGTGGGTGTCCAGTCAAGTTTGTACAAGGCTTCACCTTGGCTTCAAAGTGGTAACGAGTAAAAACCAAGGCCAACCTCGGTGGGCGCTTGGTGAGGAAGAGGGTTAAAAGAGACCCGGCCCTTTGGGGTTCCTCAACAGAGACGTAGGATGATGGGATCCGAACTCCAATAAAAATCATCGTGTTTATATTTTGTACTTGCTGGTCTTCATTTACTTATTGCCCTGTCTGTTATCTAGCAAGGGTCTTTTACATTGAATTTTCGCAATCATAGATTGTTGGCTAGGTTTAATTCTGCAGATCTTATTTTTGTTACTCTGGAGTGGCCGGATCATCCGAATAAACCCAGATAATCTAGACCCTCGGATAGTCTAGTTTTCCTCCGGTCTCCGGAGTATCCTACTAAGCCCGGATAGTCCAGGTCTAGAAAGTTTAAACTGATCATTTTCTTTGAGAACTTTTAGATTGCCTATTTATCTCCCTATAGGCAACTTTCTACTACACATTTAGCATGTTGGAACAATTTGAATATGGATCAATTCGGACAAGGATCTAACATTAACTTAATGGGCATTGGCCCACACTGTTTAATAGGTGGAGGGTCAAGGGATAAACTTTATACCCACCTCGAACTAAACCTTACCGTCACTTCTCTTGAGCCAAACCTTAGCTACGCAGGGGCAGAGCCGGAAATTAGGTATAAGGGGGGGCCAGACGTATGAAACAAATATATTACATATTTCAATAATTATAGGCATCAACTACGTACTGATATATTATGGAAATTTCTTATTAAATATGCATGCATAAAGCTTTTGTAATTTAAAAAACTAATAACTTTGTGATGTACAAAATCTAATGGTAAACACATGAAGGTTAAAGGGACTAACATGTTCTATTTTAATACTACTATGCATGGGTGAATTACATAGTAGTTATTAATAAGTATACCTATCAAATAATAGTCTTCTAATTTTCTAGTTTTTGCTAGCCGATGGCAAAGATTAGCGATGATTGTTAAATTCTAAAACCTAGGATTGGTTGGTGAATCAATTTCGTAATGTTATAACTGATGTCTCAATGTATTTCTTTCTTACTTAGTAAAATTAGCATGGTAGAAATTTAAAGTTAGATAAAACACACCATGAATTTTCAACGAGCAGAATGAATGCTTAAGATACAAAGAAATATATAAAGTGAGAATTTTTGTAGATTTTTTACTGAACTTATCATTTAACTTTTATGATTTTTGATCAACTGAATCTATAAAAATATTGTAACTATAATACTGTTCAAATTTTATTAATACAAACTATCTAACTAAAATATGTATCAACACATATAACAAATTTGGCTAATCACCTTAGGGGGGCTTGGCCCCTGCTAGCCCCCCTGGCTCTGCCAGTGGCCACGCGTAGTGCTGGCACATTCACACTCGGTGTTCCATCCATGTACGGGTGGATACCAGTAGAGATACTGCTGTATTGTAGCGTTGATCGACAAGGAGGCGACGATCTACTATGTCCAAAGAGTTGATCATGCTAGGAGGAGACAATCAAATCAACTACTTGGTTGACACACATATGGTTGGATCAGCTCTTCTAACCTATTTTCTGTTGCATTGCATATCTCAAGATCATCGCATTCTGCATCTGTAGTTTTCTTAGTTACAACTGGCACCAAAATTTGTGTATTAGTATCACTGATTGCAATGATCGCTAAGCATGGAACATACTGTAGGAGAATAATGAATCGGCTTAACACGATTTCGATATGTTTCCTTACACATCTCTTACCACATTATAAAATCTTGTATGCTTACATTTAATCGATCCCAGGTGTTGCAAACTAAAATGTGTTAAATATTCCAAGAATAGGCATTACAAAGTACTGATGTGACTCGCACATTTCATCAATCATCACTAGGCATCTAATCTAGAATGAACTATAATTACAAGAGAATTTCTCTTTAATTTACCATTACTTGGACATTGTCGAGGGCCCAATTTACTATGCTTGGCTCTAGAATCCCTCCTTGGCCCAATGGTCTCGTCGACGGCAGCGGCGCCCATGTTATCAATGTAGCCGTCGTCCATCAGCAATGGCGCCCACTCCCATGCTATTATTAGGGATGGATATGATGTCAAAACTATTTAAATTATCTGTATTCATGTATTCATATCTGATAAATTGTAAATATAAATATTTGTATTTATATCTGAATTAAATATGGACGATAAATAGAAACATCCAAATTAGTTTAGTAAATATGGATCGGAAACGGATATCCAGATTTCTGTTGGATCCAGATATGAAAATAGATACATCCGTATCTGCTTTAGTCGCCTTTTGTTGATGATGATGGTTTCCAATTATTTTCCGGAAATATGAGTTAGTGAATGTTTCCTTGGTAAGATTCTTTTAGTTTTATTAGCTTAACATGCATCGGTCAAATTGGTTTAACTATCATTATTAAGTGCTAACTCAAGTTGTTTGATAGTCAAATATTATAGGCGACTAAAACTGCATTATTATATACTAACCTTGACACATAAGGTTAGTTTAAAATTTAATTGTGTTTATTGACTAGTTCATTTAGTCTACAATATTGAAGATTATTTAGAATGTTACTTCTATGTGATAATTTAGCTTTTTGCCTTTTTATTGGGTTAACTTAATCATATATATCCGTTGAGAGTTTCATTGATATCTAGCTTATGGAGATTAAAAGTAATTCATCCCTTACAAGATATAATCTTATATGAGTAAAAAAAATTGGTGCCACTATCCCTTGTATATATATGTGTGTGTGTATATATACACACATATATATACATACACATATATATACATATATATATATATGGGAGGACGACGCAAAATACTCTCTACTCTCTACAACGCGTAATGCACGTACTGTATTTGACGAAAGCAATTGGAGCAACACAGCAACAAGCAACATGCCAACATTGCGTGAGTGTCCTGTGCCTTGCCGCCTTGCGCAGTGCCGCACTGCTGCCTGGCGCCCAGACGCCTAGTGCCGCACTACCGTAGTGCCGCACTGCCCAGTTGTGGAGTTGCCGCCTGTGCGTTTTGGCATTTTGGCGTTGCCGCCCAGTGCCGTAGTGTTTTTCTGCCGCCCTATGCCTTGCCGCATGCAGTGTTTCGGGCTTTTTTCTCTGGTTCGGTTCAGCTGTTTTCTCCGATCTCTACTTCGGTAACAGAAGGAAAAATATATGAAATCAAAAACATGTACTAATTTCTTTTTGTTCATCTTAGTTTTCAAAGTATAAAGCCTTCCCATCTAGAATCAGATTGACCAACTGGACCATAATTTATAGTCAACGAATTCTTGTACTAACTGCTAATTTTATATACTAGGTACTTTGGACTTTTGAAAAATTTGCAAAACGATGAACATCTGAATGTGAATTCATTTCAAGTTAAACTTAGTAAACATCTGAATGTGGATTCGAATTCAAATTATCTGTTTTGTATTCGTACCCGAGAATATCTGAATTCATATTCAAATTCAAAGTAAAATATGGTAAATAGTGCTATCCGTATTCATTTCCATGCGTATCCCATCAAAACCATCCCTAGCCGCCATCACCACCTGCTCCAGCCATCACGGCTGATGGTAATATGCCCTAGAGACAAGTTCTGGAGGAACCGGAAGTTCTGGTTGGACTGGAACTTTCGGGCCCGCTCTAGTGGCGAGTTCTGGAGGAATCGAAAGTTCTGGTCCCTGGTTGGACCGGAACTTTCGGGTCTGCTCTAGAGGTGAATTCTGGACGAATCGAAAGTTCCGGGCTTCGACCGAAACTTCTAGGCCGAAATAAATTCGATACAGAATATTATTTTCGGAAGTTCCGGTTGGACCGGAAGTTTTGGGTTCAGAAGTTCTGGTTGGACTGGAACTTCCGGATCGAAATAAATTCGATACAGAATGTTATTTTCGGAAGTTCCGGCTTCAGCCGAAACTTCCAGGCCAAACGTGCAGATTAGATCTGGTGGGCTTTAATGTTGATTAAAGGCCCATCAGTGGGCTCTATATAAGGAGAAAAGAGGCTAGAACGCAAAAAGCTGTTGCTGTTGTACCTCCCAAAACCCTAGCCGCCACATATTCCCTGGCCTCACCTGGTGTGGCCTCTTCTCCTCTAACCTTGTGCGTGGTACTAGCATATCGGCGTGAGGTGATCATGTCCCTGTATATGTGGATACCGTAGAGGCGCCGCTACAATTACAGCGCTGATCATCTCGACGTGAGGATCGCAAGGCTGCATCGTCTTCGCCGTCGACGATTGGACGGAGCTGGGCGGAGTTGATCGAGGATGCGCTTCCCTAAATCTTCTTCCGCTGCCCTAGTGCGTCTCGCGACTAGAAGTAACGATCCATGATCTCATTACTCGTATGGTTCCTGAGTTGAACGGGATAGAAAAAGTTTTGTTTTATGCTAGCGTAGCCTACCCGTTCCCTAACAGCGGTAGCTCCATCAATGTGTTGCATTTAAACTATAAGCATTTTACGTGTTGTTTAGCAGGAGGCGTAAACTTGTAAGTGAGAAAGCGTAAATGGGCCAGCGGCCAGGGGAGGCTATTTTGTCGGATGTGCCATTGTGCATTGGAGAACACAAAAGAAAATAAACTTGAAACAAAATTTTGGTTTTCCCCTTTTCTGCTTGCACATTGAGGCGATTCTGTTTGTTCATCCTCTCCAGCGAGGTCTCAACTCTGGTGAGGCTGTAACAACTAGTATCAGAGCCATGTTTGGATTCGTGTGCTACTTGTTAAAAGAAAGTTTGTTTGCCATACGAGTTTGTTTGTCGTATGGCTTTGTATCTCTCTTAGCCTTTATTTTCTATTAGCTACAGATAAGATTTTGTCGTTATGATTTTATAATCCATTTCTATCTCAGTTTATCTGAGGTTCTGCCATATATATATATATATATGTACGCTCCGCCAGGGCTTTTTCTGGTCATTGCAATCAACATGTAAAACATCGAGTCCCTGAGTTGGGTGCCAATGGTTCCTCTAAACATCTGATTGTTTTTTACATGGTATCAGAGCCATCCTCTTTGACGCATCCATGGAGTCGTCCTCAAGCTCCTCGCCATTGGTGGCCTTGCCGATAACAGATAAACTTTCCAAAAATAATTTTATACTCTGGCAAGCATAGGTTATGCTAGCCATCCGAGGTTTGTTGATGGTGAGAAGGTGAAGCAATCCAATCTAGAGTATGCTATCTGGATCGCCAAGGATCAGTAGGCTTTGAGCTATCTACTGACATCTATGACGCGTGAAGTTATGTCTCAAGTCGTTACACACAAGATGGTGGCTGCAGTTTGGACCGCCGTGGAGATGATTTTCTCATCGCAAACAAGGGCGTGTGCAATGAACATGCGCATCGCATTGGCTATGACCAAAAAGGGCGATCTGACTATGGCTGAATTTCTAGCAAAGGTGAAGACGCTTGCTGATGATATCGCCACAACAGGCAAGCCATTGGACCCCGAAGATTTCGTCTCTCATGTCATCACCGGCCTTGAACCTGGCTACAATCCAATTGTGTCGGCCATACTTGCAAGGGTTGAACCAATCACGGTGGATTAACTCTACTCCCAACTATTTAGTTTCGCGATGCATCTTGAACTTCAACGTCATGGCGGTATCTCATCATCATCAGCAAATCTGTCTATGCGTGGTGGTCGTGGTCGTGGTTTTCATGGCCGTGGCCATGCTCAGGGAGGTCAAAATCAAGGAAGCAGTGGTGGTCGAGGTTAGGACAGCAATAATACAAACACTCAAACCCAAAACAATTCACGTGGTAGAGACAATAACACACGAGATCGGTGCCAAATTTGTGGACACAATAATCATTCTGCTATTGATTGTTGGTACCGCTTTGATGAAGAATTTGTTCCCTTAGAAAAAAGTGCATCTGCAGTTGTGAATTCCTATGGAGTGGACATGAACTGGTACACTGACATAGGCACCACAGATCATATTACAGGAGAGCTAAATAGATTGGTTGTTCATGACAAGTATAATGGGAATGATTAGATCAAGCAGACAAGTGGTGCGGGTATGGATATTAATCACATTGGTCATGCTACTATTTTTACCCCTAGTCATCCTCTCTATTTAAATAAAGTTCTTCATGTTCCTCAAGCTAACAAGAATCTGGTTTATGTCCATCGTCTTGCTACTGACAATCGTGCGTTTTTGAATTTCATCCCAATTTTTTCTTTATTAAGGACAAGGATATGAGGAAAATTCTGTTCTGTGACAAGTGTGAGGGAGGCTTCTACCCTATTTCCAGCAAGTCTAGGAGTCATGCTTTGAGTGCTATCAAACCGACTATGGCTAGACGGCATGATCGGTTAGGACACCCGTCTCTTCCTATTGTCCAAAAGTTGTTAGCAGTTTCAATCTTCTATGTTCTAGAGATACAAATAAAAACTCTATCTGTGATGCTTGTCAACAAGCAAAGAGTCATTAATTACTCTATTCTAGTTCATCTAGTCAGTCTAGTGTTCCCTTGGAGTTAATTTTTTCTGATGTATGGGACCCGGCCATTACTTCAATTGGAAGAAAATAATATTATGTTAGTTTTATTGATAATTTTAGTAAATTTTCTTGGATTTACATGTTGCATCACAAATCCAAAGTTTTTCAGAAATTTCATGACTTCTAGAATCTTGTTGAGTGCTTGTTTAGCAGAAAAATTATATCGGTTCAAATAGACTGGGGTGGTGAATATGAGAGGCTAAATTCGTTCTTCGTGAAAATAGGTATAACACATCGTGTTTCATGTCCCCATGCTCATCAACAGAATGAAGCCACAGAACACAAACATCGTCACATTGTTGAAGTAGGCCTCTCTCTCCTTGTCCATGCATCCATTCCCTTAAAATTTTGGGATGAAGCTTTCCTTACAGCCACATATTTAATTAATCGTACACCTAGTCATGTCATTGATTATAAAACTCCTTTGGAAAAACTATTAGGTGAGAAACCTGACTATACCTCACTTAGAGTTTTTGGCTATGCATGTTGACATAATCTTCGCCCCTTCAACTCAAAGAAACTTCAGTTTCGTTTCAAACATTATGCCTTCTTTGATACATCAATTTGCACAAAGGGTTTAAGTGCTTAGATATCAACCTCTGATCGTATCTATGTCTCTCGTAATGTTATTTTTGATAAAACTATCTTTCCGATTGCTACGTTACATCCTAATGCCGACACTCGTCTTAGATCTGAAACTGTTCTTTTGCCATCACAGTTAGAGGATTTAACAGTATATGATAATACGATTAATATTTATCCTGATCTGTCTGATGCCTCTTCGAGCCATGCAGATTGTTTGCTGCAGGTTGATGAAGCAACTAGTATTGGCGACGAACAGAGGAAATTCCATCTTTGGCCGCACCAGCAGTCCAGCACCCGGCGTGCACCGCGATGCAACTAGCTCTTTTCCTCCTGTCCTATCGCATGGAGCAGCAGTAGGAGCAGTTCTGCCAGCGCCGGGGCCCGCGCCATTCCATCCGGTCAATGCCGTGGGGCACGCGTCAGGTTCTGGTGCTTTATTTCCCTCACAAGCGCTTGTACTCGCATGGCATGCCATTGCTGCCAGCAGGAACTGTACTAGAACCAGCCCTGCCGACAGCACAGGGGGCTGTACAACACCTGGAGCCCGCAGCACCAGCGCATGCTACAATAATATCGTATGTTTAGAGGTGGACATTCAGTTTAATCGGTTCAGTTTTCAGATTTATAAAAAATTTGGTTTTCAGAAAACAGAAACCGAATAACATGTAAAAAATAGTAAAACCGAAATTAAAAAATCCAAAAATTTTCAGTTTGGTTTTTTTCGATTTTTGGTTTTTACCGACTCACAGTCGCTATGCACGACCAGCTACAGCAAGCGAGTCACATGCGGGCACGCACCAGGGCACCATGCAGGCAGGCAAAGGCAATGCGCCAATGCGAGCCGAGAAAGGCTAAATTCAGCCCGCTCTCAGACAAGCAGGCCGCTCGGCCACGTCCATAGGCAAGCTTTGGCTCTTCTGTATTTAGTTTTAGGCTTGATACTCGGTTTATTCGGTTATTTGGTTTTCCAAAAATAAAACCCAAACCAAAAACCAAAAACCGAAGTTAAAAAAAAATAAAAACCAAAAATTCTAAAATAAACTGAAATAGTGCTTAATTCGATTCGGTTCGGTTTTTGGTTTTCGGTAAATTTGTGCCCACCCCTACGTATGCTACAACACCAACTACGGTAATAGCACATGCTATAGTACCAGCTATAGTAGCACCCAGGCAAGATCAGGTATAATGAAACCAAAGCAGTACACCGATGTCACAATAAGGTATGGACTCTTGACCGCTAGTGGTGAACCATATGATTTCAAAGCTCTTAATGATACAAATTGGAAATAAGCTATGGACAATGAGTATCTATCTCTTCAAAGAAATAGAACATGGCATCTTGTTCCACCTACTAATGGCTCTAACATCATAGACTGTAAATAGGTTTATAAAATTAAAAGAAAACTTGATGGCACAATAGACAGGTATAAAGCTAGACTAGTGGCTAAGGGCTTTAAACAACGTTACGACATAGATTATGAAGATAATTTCAGTCCTATTGTTAAAGCTACTACTATAAGACTTGTTCTGTCTATTGATGTGTCACGAGGATGGAGCCTTCACCAATTGGTTGTGCAGAACATGTTTCTTCGTGGTGTTCTAGAGGAAGACGTGTTCATGCATCAGCCACCTGTTTATATTGATTCATCTAAACCACATTATGTATGCAAGCTAGATAAAGCATTGTATGTACTCAAGCAGGCACCTAGAGCTTTGTACTCCAGGCTTAGTGACAAACTTCAAAGTCTTGGTTTTCGACCATCTAAGGCTGATATCTTCCTGTTCTTCTACAACAAAGAGGAGGTAACAATATTTTTACTTATATATGTTGATAATATTATAGTAGCCAGCTCTTCTCATAAAGCAATAGAGGCTCTCCTTCAAGATTTGAATGCAGAATTTGCACTAAAGGATCTAGGCGATTTACATTATTTTCTTGGTATTCAAGTAAAAGAGTTGAAAGGTGGTATTTTGATGACTCAAGAAAAATATGCAATTGATCTTCTAAAGCGGGTAAATATGATGAAGTGCAAACCTGTAAGTACACCGTTATCCATGTCTGAGAAATTATCTGCCTTTGACGGGGAACTTTTAGGACCTGATGATGCAGCTAGGTACAGGAGCATCTTAGGGGCATTACAATACTTGACATTAACCAGACCAGATATTGCTTTCTTAGTTAATAAAGTTTGTCAGTATTTGCATACCCCTACTACAGTGCACTGGACAGCTGTCAAAAGAATTCTATGATATGTTCAAGGATCTCTTAATATTGGACTAAATATCAGAAAGTCAGTATCCATGCTTTTGAGTGCCTTTTTCGATGCAGACTGGGCAGGCTATCCAGATGATAAAAGATCAACAGGAGGTTTTGCTGTATTTTTAGGTTCCAATTTAATATCATGGTGTGCAAAGAAGCAAGCAACTATATCTAGGTCTAGCACAGAGGCAGAATATAAAGCTGTCGCTAATGCCACAGCTGAAATAATGTAGATACAAACGTTATTACAAGAATTAAACATAAGGGAGCCGCCAGTAGCACGGTTGTGGTGTGATAATCTCGGAGCTAAGTATTTGTATAATAATCCTATGTTTCATGCAAGAACAAAGCACATTGAGATAGACTATCATTTTGTCAGAGAAAGAGTTTCTCAACAACTGTTGAAGATTGACTTTGTCTCAACAAATGATCAGGTCGTAGATGGGTTCACCAAACCAATAACAGCTCAGAAGATTGAAGCCTTCAGACGCAATCTTAACCTAAGATCGGTTTAGACTGAGAGGGAGTGTTAAAAGAAAGTTTGTTTGACGTACGAGTTTGTTTGTCGTATGGCTTTGTATCTCTCTTAGCCTTTATTTTTCTGTTAGCTACAGATAATATTATGTCATTAGGATTTTATAATTCGTTTCTATCTCAGTTTATCTAAGGTTCTGCTGTATATATATATATATATGTACACTCGGCTAGGGCTTTTTCTGGTCATTGCAATCAACACGCAAAACATCGAGTCCCTGAGTTGGGTGTCGACGGTTCCTGCAAATATCTGATTGTTTTTTACACTGCTATCTCTTGATAGATTGGTAAATATCCATGTAGTTGGGTAGCGGTCGCCTCGGTTTGACTGTTATAAATCCCTCATGGGTTCAATCAATTCGGAGCTCAGTGTAAGATCCTAGCGTGGCAATCTATCCAAGGCAAGTGATTGCTGCTCTGGAAGCGATGGAAGAGAAGGTCCTAGAGGTGGTGACAGCACTACAGGAGAAATTGGTGCAGATCAATTTCATGTAGGAATTACAACAGGAGAGGTTAGATCAAATGCAAGCTAAAGTTGATCTGTCGATGGTTTCTCTTGGGCAAGTTTAACAGGAACAAGAGTTAGTGGCTTAAGTGTTGAAACAGAATGTTGCAGCTATTCCAGGAAATTTGGTTCGAGATGTACCAAGTATACACTCATCTGATCCCTCTACATCAATTTCACATGATGCTGCGGATATGGATGGTACTGAAAATGCTGGCAGAAGGGTAATGATGCTTAACATGGATTTTCCTAAGTTTGATGGAGTAGATGCAATAGTATGGGTAGATAATTGCATGACTTATTTTGAAATGTACCAAATTCCAGATGGGTTCAATGTAGCTGCAGCATCTCTTAATCTGATAGGAAAAGCAGCTCACTGGTATAAAGCCTAGAAACAGGTTGTAGCCAGACACAACTAGCTAGATTTTAGTTCTGCAATCATGACGGAGTTTGAAGCTAACACGCAGAGACTAAAAATGAATGAGTTACTGGAGTTGAGGAAAAATGGAACCATTGATGAGTATAAGAGCCGGTTTGACGTGTTGTTATACCAAATCAGGTTTTATGAGCGTTAAGAAATTAGAGAATTGTGGCTGGTTGGACAATTTATATTGGGCTTAAAAGATGAACTCAGGTTACATGTGCAAGCTCAATTACCTGGAACTGTTAGCCAGGCATACCATCTAGCTTTGGCCAAAGAAGGATTGATGGATAGTAATGAAAATAAAAGGAAATGGGTAAACAAGCTAGGAGCAGGAGGAAAGAGAGCTAAAAAACCAAAGTTGGGCACTGGTGAGATCTGGAAAGCACAATAGCTCAAGGAATATCGTATAGTAAATGGTTTGTGTTTTAAGTGTGGTGAAAAGTAGACAAGCTAGACAAGCTACAAGTAGTAGTTGAGCAAATTCCTTCTGTTTGTGTCAAGATAGCCAATGACAAGGTATTGAATTGTACTCACATGGTCCCTAATCTTGAATGGTGGATCTAAGGACACACTTTTTGTGACGAAATGAAGGTGATACCATTAGGTGGATATGATGCCATTCTAGGGATGGACTGGCTTATGAAGTTTAGTCCTATGCAATGTGATTGGGTGAAAAAGAGACTAGTGTTTTAGTATAAGGGACAACTGTTAGCATTATGCCCTAGAGGCAACATGGAGATATTGTACGTAGCATACTATGTTTATAAAATAAAGTTATTGGTTCCTTGAAATAGAAATTATCTCTGTGGATCAATGAGAACGTGACTCATTCATGAGACTCATAATGTAACTATTTTTAAATGATCCCTAATTGGATATAAGTCATATATGGAACAGATATGACTGAGATCGACATGTGTATTGATTGATGATTATGTCTCATGGATCATGGGTATGGAGATACCAAATCAATAACATGGACGTATGTTAGAGAACATATATTGGATAGACTCACTATGAGACACTATTGAGTTTTAAAGTGTCATCAATAGGTCTCAGTAGTGTTTATATAAAGTCCTTAAACCTGAGATTATCATGGTTCTCAACATACATAGTAGCTTACTTTGAGTCTACCAAATGCTACTCCATAATTAGGTAGTTATAAAAGTAGTCTTCGGATATGCTATAAAACATGTAATAGGATGTGAGTGATTAAGATGGAATTTGTCCCTCCTTGTGAGAGAGATATCTTAGGGGCCCTCGATGTAATAGATTATGGAAGTGCATGGCTATACCGACGTGATTAAGGAATTAATCACAAGTTATAATCCAATACGGAGATCGAAAGAGAGATTGAGCTATTGATAGGATGACACAAGTATCACCTTGTGCTCGATCAATATCGTGAGGCAAAGTGATTTGTACATGAGAAACATTATAGGTTCAGTCGATATAATCTTTACGTATACTTTGCTTAATATGCTTTGCTAGAGGCTGCTATTAATGGAGTTTTGGAAAGAAGTTTTCATACATTAACCAAGCTATATGTGAACCTACAGGGTCACACACTTAATGGGTTGGAACACTAGATTCGAATTAGGCTTAATTTGGATAGAGATCCAAATAGTTTGGATAGAGATCCGAACAGATTGAATACAGATCCGAGTAGAGTCCTGGTTGGACCCAGAAGGGCCCAAGCTAGGACGCCTATAAATATGATGGCGAGGGGCTCATGCAGGATATGCTTTTTGTGTACTAATCTGTTAGCCACCGCAAAACCCTAGTCACCGCCGTCTCTCCCGAGCTCGACTACCTCGCCGACCACCTCGGTGCTAGTACACCATCGACTAGTGTTTCATCCCTAGACATGTGGATACCAGTAGAGGCGTTGCTACACTGCATCGCTCATTGGCATCGACATCGGCATCTCTGATCCGATCATCGGCGTCATCGACTCATGGGAGTTCGGGTGAAGACTTCCCAATGACGTTGATTGGCAGCTTCCCGACGACGTTGATCGGCTCTTGACCACATCAACATGTGTGTGTTGGATTGGCTAGCTACTCTAACTCTTCTTCTGCTACGGTGCACGCCAAGTGGTCACGATCTATGTCTCTCTCTTAGCAAGATTTTCTGGTGTGCGTGGTAGAATTTTTTTTCACCTAGGGTAGCATCCGCATTCCTCAACAGTGGTATTAGAGCCATCTTGCATAGATTGTGATCTAGATCGGTGCATATAGTGGATATGCAGTTGTAGTAGATTGGATCTATTTCAGTCTAGGTCAATCGGTTCATATGATGGATCGAGTGGTAGCATGGGTTGTTGAGATCAATTGGTTAAGGGGTAGTTGCAGATCAGATAATAACACTTGAATCGCAATATGTTGTTTATTGGATGCAAACACATATCATGATCTGAGTAGGTTAACAATCCAACCGCATCGGCCGATGGCTAGTTGGGCTAGCCGATTGTAGACCTATTGGTGGTCGGGCTTCCCGACTGCTGACTCGCTTGCTGATTGGATTCCTGACTGCCGTCTAGTTGATTGATCACCTCAAATCAATGGAAAATCTAGCTTTCTCAGATAGTCTCAGATCAGGATAATTTGGTTCTCCTGAGCGGTTTTTTCCACCGCCATGTGTACCCCCCTTATATAGCATCATGGGTTCATATCATTAGCTAGAATATGATTCTACATCTAACTTGTTTTTGTAGAGAATGATGTGAATAGTATGGTCCTATATGATTTGTAAGAGATGTATGTGATGCATGTAACTCTTATGCATGGCTTGCATGTCATAAATTTTAGCTTATGGTTAAGCTGTCTCTGCTATATTTCCCAACCTGCGTGTTGACTTAGATACTTGAATCAATGATTGTAATCTTCATTTTTTTAGCTATTATAGTATTAACATAGACTTAAGATTACAGGACTTCAAGCATGGTGGTCCGAAGGGATAATGTGGAGAATGGAGATCATCTACATCACTAATGGAGATAGAGATCACCATTTGATTGAGCCATACTACTTCACAGTTGAATATGTTCATCTGTCATGTTTACTATCTCATTTTCATGCAATGTCATATGCGATATGTTGTCATGGTATGATAGAATCCCTCAAGAAAAATTAAGTATTCATGTCTTTCCAATTGTTGCACCTAACATGGTGGTGATCATTGTTTGGTGAGTCTACCAAAGCAGAGTGCCGGCAATTATCATTGCTAGTTGGAATGGATGTCGGACATCTATACGCGTAAGCTTTTGGTTTACTTAATGAGGTTATCAAAACAGTTTTGGACCTTAGGGCATAAGGTTGGGGTCAGAGCATGGTGATGCTAACCCAACAAACAGGAGTCACATAGAGATGTGATTAGCAAGGTGTTGCTTATCCATATCACTAGTTTTCTAGCAGTGATGCCAAATCTCACTAGGAATTAGTTAAATGTGAATCTTGACCCACTATGTAACCTAGAGGGAGGTTATGGTTTCCATAAACATAGTGGAAGAATCTTTTATTAAATAGTTTAATAAAGATTAACATAAATATAGGTGCTAAACTTTATATATCTTATGTTGTAGATTATATTAGCCTCTACCATGTCCAGTTCTTTTAATTTGCGATCTATCCCTAAGAAAGGAAAGCTTAATGGAACAAACTTTATAGATTGGTATAGAAATATGAGAATTGTTCTCAAACAAGAGCGAAAAGAGTATGTTCATAAAAGTCCTTACCCCGATAATTTGCCTGATAATGCTACTGTGGCTGTACGATGTGCTTATGAGAAGCACACTAATGATGTCCTTGATGTAAGCTGTCTCATGCTTGCAACAATGTCCTCTAAGCTTTATAAGCAATATGAGAACACAGACGTTTACAATATTATTGTGGGTCTACATGGTATGTTTGAGAACCAAGCAAGGGTCGAGAAGTTCAACACCTCAAAGTCCTTATTTACGTGCAGGATTACTAAAGGGAATCCCGTTAGTCTCCATGTTATCAAGATGATTGGCTATATTAAGAGTCTGGAAAAGCTTGGTTTTTCCCTTAACCAAGAGTTGGTTACTGATCTAATTCTTCAATCCCTGCCATTAAGTTTTGAACCATTCATATTGAATTATCATGTAATAGCATGAACAAAACCTTGACGGAACTGCTGGGATGCTGAAAGCCACTGAGAAAAGCATTAAGAAAAACAACAATTATGTGATGATGTCGGAAAAGAGCAAACATCAACCCCATGTCAAGAAATGTGCGGTCAAAAGAAAGTTGACTCTCGATGAGATCGTGAGCAATTCTAAGACCAAAGAGGATAAGAAAGGGGCGGCTCAAGATATAGTATGCTTTTACTATAAGGAGCCAGGTCATTGAAAGAGAAACTGCAAGAAGTACTTTGAAGATCTCCAGAAGAAGGAAAGTACGACTTTCGCTTTTGGTGTAAATGTTATAGAAATCAATCTTTCTACTTTATCTACTGATTCTTGGGTATTTGATACCGGATCGGTTGCTCATATTTGCATGTCGTTACAGGGGTTGAGAAGAAGTAGAAGTTTGATTAGAGGTAAAGTGGACCTTCGTGTGGGCAATGGAGCAATAGTTGCTGCAGTTGCTGTCAGCACCATGCAATTGTCTCTACCTTCAGGATTAGTTTTGGAATTAAATAATTGTTATTTTGTTCCATGTCTGTCTAGGAACATTATTTTTGCTTCATGTTGAAAGCAGAAGGTTATGACTTTAGATCAATGAACAATGGTTGTTCTCTTTATTTCAAATAAATGTTTTATTATCATATTCCATTAGTGAATAGAGTATACGTTTTAAATCCTAAAGAATATCTTGCCTATAACATTAATAAAAAGGCAACGTCTTAATGATTTGAATCCCACATTTATTTGACATTGTCGCTTAGGCCACATAAATAAGAGACGCATGGAGAAGCTCCATAAAGATGGTCTTCTCGACTCTCTTGATTTTGAATCATTTAAGACATGTGAATCTTGTTTACTTAGCAAGATGATAAATACGACTTTCATAGGTCAGAGTGAGAGGGCAAGTTACTTGTTGGCACTCATACATACTGATGTGTGTGGACTAATGAGCTCTATAGACAAAGGTGGTTTTCAGTACTTCATAACTTTTATCGATGATTTTAGTAGATATGGGCATATCTATCTAATGAGGCATAAGTCCGAGTCCTTCGAAAAGTTCAAGGAATTTCATAATGAAGTACAAAATCATTTAGAAAAGACAATCAAGTTTTTGCGATCGGATCATGGAGGAGAATACTTGAGCCTTGAATTTGGTAATCATCTAAAGGATTGCAGAATAAAGGATTGCAGAATTGTTCTACAATTGACTCCACCTGGAACACCTCAGTGAAATAGGGTTTTCGAGTAGAGAAATTGTACCTTATTAGATATGGTCTGATCGATGATGAGCCAATGTGATCTTCCATTATCCTTCTAGGGATATACTCTTAAAACAGCCGCTTTCACATAAATAGGGTTCCATCGAAGTCGGTTAAAAAGACTTCATATGAGATATGGACAGGATGACATCCTAGTTTGTATTTTCTTAAGATTTGGGATGTGAGGCTTATGTAAAGCCTTTACAATCCAATAAGCTCTCTCCTAAGTCTGACAAATGCTTCTTTATCGAGTATCCCAAGGAAACTAAAGCATATTATTTCTATAATAAAGAACAAGGCAACGTGTTTGTCACCCGACATGGTGTATTCTTAGAGAAAGAGTTTCTTTCAAGAAGGGTTAGCAGGAGCTCAGTGCATCTCGAAGAAATTCAAGAAACACTTGAAAATATTTTGACTCCCACACAACCACAATAGGATAATCAAGGTGTTGAAGACCTGTTGTAAATACACCAGCACCACGTAGGTCAGAAAGGGTATGGCATGCAACTGAGAGGCTCATGTTCTTGACCATGCTGGTTGTAAGTGGTTACACCGATGCAAGCTTCAAAACCGACAAGGATGACTACATATCACAATCTGGATTCATTTTCTGCCTCAATGGTGGAGTGATGAGCTGGAAGAGTTCTAAGCAAGAGACGGTAGCTAATTCTATAACAGAAGCCAAGTCTATAGCAGCTTCGAAAGGTGCAAAGGAGGCTATTTAGATCAAGAAATTTATTTCTAAGCTTGGTGTGATGTCTAGTGCCTCCAGTCCGATAGACCTCTATTGTGATAATAGTAGTGCTATCGCACAAGCCAAGAAGCCTAGATCACAACAGAAGTCCAAGCACATACTTTGGTGATATCATCTGATCCGCGAGATAGTGGATAGGGGAGATGTAAAGATATGCAAAGTGCAGATTGATCTGAATGTTGTAGATCCGTTGGCAAAGCTACTCCTATAGCACAAACATGAGGCGCATACTAGGTCCATAGGTATTAGATATCTACATGGTTGACTCTAGTGCAAGTGGAAGATTGTTAGCATTAAGCGCTAGAGGCAACATGGAGATGTTATACGTGGCATACTATATTTATGAAATAAAATTATTTTGTTTCTTAAAATAGACATTACCATTATGGATTAATGAGTACGTGACAAATTTATGAGACATATAATGTAATTATTTCTAAATGATCCATGATCGGATATAGGTCATATATGAAACAGATATGACTGAGATCGGCATGTGTATTGATTGATGATCATGTCTCATAGATCATGGTTATGGAGATACCAACTCAATAACATAGATATATGTTAGAGAACATATGTTGGGTAGACCCACTATGAGACACTGTTGAGATTCTATGTGTCATCAGTTGGTCTCAGTAGTGTTTCTGTAAAGTCCTTAGACCTGAGATCATCATGGTTCCCAATATACGTAGTAGCTTACTTTAAGTTTACCAAACGCTACTCCGTAATAGAGTGGTTATAAAAGTAGTCATCGGATTTGCTATGAAATATGTAGTGGGATGTGAGTAATCAAGATGGAATTTGACCCTTCTTATGAGAGATATCTTTGGGCTCCTCGATGTAATGGATTGTGGAAGTGCATGGCCATGCTGACGTGATTAAGGAGTTAATCATAAGTTATAATTCAATATGGAGATCGAGAAAGGATCGAGCTATTGATAGGATGACACAACTCTCACCTTGTGCTCGATCAATATCGTGAGGCAAAGGGATATGTACATGAGAAACATTACAATGTTCAGCCGAGATGATCTTTATGTATACTTGGGTTAATATGCTTTACTAGAGACCGCTATTAACGGAGTACTGAAAAGGAGTTTCCATACATTAACCAAGCTTACGTGAACTTACAGGATCGCACACTTAATAGGTTAGAACATTAGATTCAAATAGGATTTGAATTGGGCTCAATTTGGATAGAAATCCAAATGGTTTGGATAGAGATCCGAACAGATCGGATAGGGATCCAAGTAGAGTCTTGGTTGGGCTCGGAAGGACCCAAGCTAGGACGTCTATAAATATGAGGGCGTGCTAATCTGTTAGCCACTGTGAAACCCTAGTTGCCATCGTCTCTCCCGAGCCCAACCACCTCACTGATCTCCCGAGTGCATGTACATCACCGACCGGCGTTCCCACCCCAAATGTGTGGATACCAGTAGAGGCGTTGCTATTCTGCTTCGTATCATCATCGGTATCGCTAATTGGATCAGCAACATCATCGGCTTGAATTTAGGCGAGGACTTCCAGATCGGATCATCCATCTCCCGAGGATGTCATCGGCTACTTCTCGCTACTTCTCGAGGGCCTTGATCGGCTACCTCGAGACCACGCTGATCGGCTTCCCGAGGACGTTGATTGACTTCCTGACCACATCGGCGCACGCGTGTTGGATCGACTCGCTACTCTAACACTTCTTCCACTACTCTACGCGTCTAGTGGTAACAATCTATGGTCCCTCTCTTAGCAAGATAACATAGTGTGCACGGTAGAAAATTTTTATTTTTAGCTAGCGTAGCCTTCATGTTCCTCAACAGGGAGCCCGGTGCATCTCAAAGAAATTCGAGAAACACCTGAAAATGTTTCGACTCCTACACAACCACAACAGGATAATCAAGGTGTTGAAGAACCTATTGTAAATACACCAGCACCACGTAGGTTAGAGAGGGTACGATATGCACCTGAGAAGTTCATGTTCTTGACCACTCAGGAACAAGATATATTATTGTTGAACAATGATGAGCCTAAGACCTATGAAGAAACAATGGTGAGACTAGACTGTGAGAAATGGCTTGGAGCCATGAGATCCGAACTTAAATCCATGTATAGCAATCAAGTTTGGAATTTTGTTGATCCACCCGATGGTGTAAAAATCATCAAGTGTAAATGGGTTTTCAAGAAGAAGATAGACATAGATGGAAATGTTTACATCTATAAAGCGCGATTGGTGGCAAAAGGTTTCAAATAAATTCAAGGTGTTGATTATGATGAAACATTCTCGTCCGTCACAATGCTAAAGTCTATTCGGATCATTTTCGCGATTGCTGTATATTTTGATTATGAAATATGGCAGATGGATGTCAAAACAGCTTTCCTTAATGGAAACCTAAATGAGGATGTGTACATAACAGAGCCGATGGGTTTTGTCGATCCACAATCACCTAGAAATGTATGCAAACTGTAAAAATCCATTTATGGATTGAAGCGGCATCTCAGAGTTGGAATATTTATTTTGATGATGTGATCAAAGGGTTTTGTTTTATCAAAAATAAAGAAGAGCCTTGTGTTTACAAGAAGGCTAGTAGAAGCATGCTTATATTTCTGGTCTTATATGTAGATGACATATTATTGATCGGAAATGATAAACCTATGCTGGAGTCTGTCAAATCTTTGTTAAAAAATAGTTTTTCTATGAAGGACTTAGGAGAAGCAGCATGCATTCTAGGTATTAAGATATATAGAGATAGATAGAGGAGGCTAATTAAATTAAGCCAGGATATGTACATTGATAAAGTGTTGAAGAGGTTCAACATGTAGGATTCCAAGAAAGGTTTCCTACCGATGTCACATGGCATAAGTCTCAGCAAGACTTAATGTCCGAGTACATCTGATAAGCGAGATAAGATGAATGTGATTCCATATGCTTTGGTAATTGGATCCATCATGTGTGCCATGTTATGTACATGACCAGATATCTCGTATGCCTTGAGTATTACGAGAAGAGATCAATCGGATCTAGGTGAAAGTCACTAGATAGCTGTAAAGAACATCTTGATGTACTTGAGAAGAACTAAAGATATGTCCCTAGTCTATGGAGGTGAGGAAGAGCTGGTTGTAAGTGGTTACACCGATACAAGCTTCCAAACCGGCAAGGATGACTCTAGATCACAATCTAAATTCATTTTCTGCCTGAATGGTGGAGCGGTGAGCTATAAGAGTTCTAAGCAAGAGACGGTAGCTGATTCTACAACAGAAGCCAAGTATATAGCAGCTTCAGAAGGTACAAAGGAAGCTGTTTAGATCAAGAAATTTGTTTCTGAGCTCGGTGTGATGTCTAGTGTCTCCAGTCCGATAGACCTCTATTGTGATAATAGTGGTGATATCGTACAAGCAAAGGAGCCTAGGTCACACCAGAAGTCCAAGCACATACTTCGGCGATATCATCTGATCCGCGAGATAGTGGATAGGGGAGATGTAAAGATATGCAAAGTGTAGATTGATCTGAATGTTGTAGATTCATTGACAAAGCTGCTCCCGTAGCCCAAGCATGAGGCGCATACTAGGTCCATGGGTATTAGATATCTATATGGTTGACTCTAGTGCAAGTGGGAGATTGTTAGCATTATGCCTTAGAGGCAACATGGAGATGTTGTACATAGCATACTATGTTTATAAAATAAAGTTATTTGTTCCTTAAAATAAAAATTATCATTGTGGATCAATGAATACGTGACTCATTCATGAGACTCATAATGTAACTCTTTCTAAATGATTTCTGATTGGATATAAGTCATATATAGAACATATATGACTGAGATCGACATATGTATTGATTGATGATTATGTCTCATGGATTATGGGTATGGAGATACCAAATCAATAACATAGATGTATGTTAGAGAACATATGTTGAGTAGACCCACTATAAGACACTGTTGAGTTTTAAAGTGTCATCCATAGGTCTCAGTAGTGTTTATGTGAAGTTCTTAAACCTGAGATCATTGTGGTTCTCAACATACGTAGTAGCTTACTTTGAGTCTATCAAACGCTACTCTCCAACTGGGTAGTTATAAAAGTAGTCTTCGGGTATGCTATAAAACATGTAGTGGTATGTGAGTGATCAAGATGGAATTTGTCCCTCCTCATGAGAGAGATATCTCTGGGCCCCACGATGTAATGGATTATGGATGTGCATGGCCATATCGACGTGATTAAGGAGTTAATCATAGGTTATAATCCAATACGGAGATCGAGAAAGAGATTGAGCTATTGATAGGATAACACATGTCTCACCTTGTGCTCGATCAATATCATGAGGCAAAGGAATTTGTACATGAGAAACATTACAGGTTTAGCCGATATGATCTTTACGTATACTTGGGTTAATATGCTTTGCTAGAGGCCGCTATTAACAGAGTATTGAAAAGGGGTTTCCATACATTAACCAAACTATATGTGAACATGTAGGGTCGCACACTTAACAGGTTGGAACACTTGATTCGAATAGGATTTGAATTGGGCTCAATTTGGATAGAGATCTAAACGGTTTAAATAGAGATCCGAACAGATCAGATAGAGATCCGAGTAGAGTCCTAGTTGGGCCCAAAAGGTCTCAAACTAGGATGTCTATAAATATGAGGGCGAGGGTCTCATATAGGGTACGCCTTTTGCGTGCTAATCTGTTAGCCACCATGAAACCCTAGTCGTCGTCGTCTCTCCCGAGCCCGACTACCTCGCCGACCACCCGAGTGCTAGTACACCATCGGCTAATGTTCCATCTCTAGACGTGTGGATACCAGTAGAGGTGCTGCTACACTACATCGCTCATCGTCATCGGCATCGGCATCTCTGATCGGATCATTGACGTCATCGACTCGTGGGAATTCTGGTGATGACTTCTCGACAACATTGATCGGCTGCATCCCGACAATGTTGATCGGCTGCATCCCGACGACGTTGATCAGCTCTCGACCACATCGGCGCGTGCGTGTTGGATCGGCTCACTACTCCAACTCTTCTTTCGCTGTGGTGCGCGTCAAGTGGTAACGATCTATATCCCTCTCTTAGCAAGATTTTCTAGTGTGCACGGTAGAAAATTTTTGTTTTTACCTAGCGTAGCATCTGCGTTCCCCAACAACAAGTTCAGTTACAAGGTGTGGTAGCTGAAGAACCTCAGTGCATTCAACCCATTTCAGCTCAACAGTTGGTGAAATATCAGCAGGGGAATGAGTTGTGGGTTGTTTCCATTATTCAGGCAGTGGAAGTGGTGTCACAAGGGTTAGTGCCACCGGAAATACAAGCTGTGCTAAGTCAGTTTGAAACAGTTTTTCAGAGTTCCACTCAACTTCCTCCCCATATGGACTTTGACCATGCTATTTCATTGCTGCCTAGAGCAGTACCTATAAATGCCAGACCTTATAGGTATTCCCCTGCCCAAAAGGATGAAATAGAAAAATAGATCTCTGAAATGTTGGCTTCAGGATTGGTTGTGCCCAGCTTCAGCCCCTTTGCATCACTAGTTTTACTGGTCAGGAAAAAAGACAGCTCATGGAGGCTTTGTATAGATTACAGAAAATTGAACTCAATCACCATTAAGAACAAGTTTTCTTTGCCTGTGATCGATGAGCTATTAGATGAACTTGGAGGCTCCACTTACTTCTCAAAGTTAGATTTAAAGAGTGGCTACCATCAAATCTGAACGAGAGAAGAGGATGAACTGAAAACAGCTTTCAAGACACACCACAACCACTTTCAATTTAGAGTCATGCTGTTTGGTTTAACAAATGCACCAGCAACTTTTCAATGCCTCGTGAATTTCATATTTGCTGCCCATATGAGAAAGTTCGTATTGGATTTTATGGATGATATTCTGGTATACAACAAGAATTTGTCGGATCATGTGCAGCACCTAACTGCAGTTCTTACTATATTGCAAACTCATCATCTATTTGCCAAAAGGAGTAAGTGTTCTTTTGCATTACAAGGCGTGGCTGCAGATCCCGAAAAAACCAGAGTCATGCAAAATTGGCCTGTGCCACAAACAGTGACTGAGTTGCGAGGATTCCTTGGGTTCACTAGCTACTACCGAAAGTTTGTGAGAAATTATGGTATTGTCACAGAACCTCTTACCAATCTATTACAGAAGTCCAAAACTTTCACTTGGTCTCCTCAAGCTCAGCAAGCATTTGATTTAGTAAAGGCAACAATGTGTTTAACTCTAGTGCTTGCTCTGCCTTCGTTTGAGAAGCCCTTTTGTGTTGAAATCGATGCCTGTGACACTGGAATTGGTGCTATTTTGACTCAGGAAGGTCACCCTGTGGCATTTTATAGCAAGGCTTTGGGAGTTAATAATCAAAAGTTATCGATTTATGAGAAGGAATTTATGGCTATTCTCATGGTTGTAGATAAGTGGAAGTCCTATCTGATCAGAGGTCCCTTCACTATATATACTGATCACAAGGCATTGTGTCATTTAGAATCGCAATCTTTGACCTATGAAATGCAGAAGAAAGCTATAACAAAACTAATTGGCCTTCAATATAGATTCTAGTACAAGCAAGGTTCAGAGAATACTGCAGTTGATGCTTTGTCCAGGGTAGGTCATCTCTTTCAGTTGCAAGCTATTTCTGTTGTGCAGGCAGTTTGGCTTCAGGAGGTGTTAAAAATTCATATGTTGTGGATGAGCATGCTCACGCTTTGTTGAAGTAGTTGGCTAATTCACAAGGCTTTACTCTTATTGATGGCTTAATCCGACATAAAGGCAAGATATGGATAGGAGAAAATTCTGCTCTTCAAACTAAACTCATCTCAGCATTTCATTCTTCAGCTGTTGGAGGTCACTTAGGAATTCAGGCAACTTATCAGCGAATTCGTAAGCACTTCACTTGGACTAGACTGAAACAAGTTGTTCAAGAGTTTATCCAACTGTGCAGTACATGTCAGTTGGCTTTGAAGTATTTTGGCCATTTGAAATTTTGGACAAAGTGGGCACGGTGGCTTATCGTTTGGCTCTCCCAACAGATAGCTTAATTCACCTTGTGTTTCATGTTTCCCAATTGAAACAATGCATTCCATCTCATTCACCAGTGTTCTCAAAGTTGCCTACTATAGCAGAGCTGGATGTCCAGAAACTCTATCCGTTGGAAGTTTAGGATCACCGCCTGGTTAAAAAGGGAAATATGGCTCTTGTTCAGTTATTGATCAGATGGGGATCATTGCCGGCAGCTTGTGCTACATGGGAGGATTATATGGTATTGCGTACTCGTTTTCCTGATGGTGCTATTTGGACAGAAGGATTGGCTCAAGGGGTGGCAATGTCACCTCTGGCGAGGCGACATCGGCGGACGACATGGTGGCTTCCTCCGGCGACACGGTGGGAAAAGAGAGGAGTTAGATGGCAGGAAATGTGTTGCGTTTAAACTGCAAGCGTTTTACGTGTTGTTTAGCAGGAGGCGTAAACTTGTAAGTGAGAAAGCGTAAATGCGCCAGCTGGCCAGGGGAGACTATTTTGTCGGATGTGCCAGCATTGGGGAAAAATAAACTTGAAACAGAATTTTTGTTTTTCCCTTTTCTGCTCGCACATTGCGGCTATTCCGTTTGTTCATCCTCTCCGGCGAGGTCTCAACTCCGGCGTGGCTGTAACACTCTGGCACGTCTGCGGTAGGTCCTTCCCCCTCTATCTCCTTCCTTCACTCAGGCAACACGCCGCCGTGCCGGCCACGATAACCCGCCGCTACGCCTCTACTACCGGCCTCGTCGACGCCCTCACGAGCGCCCCTCTCCCGCCGCTCCATCTTCTCCCTTGCCCCGTGGTCGCCGTCCACCAGATCCGGTTTCCTCAGGCATCCGGCGTGTTCCCTCAAGCCGCGGTCGACGTCCGTTGGCGAGCTCCCTCAGGGCGCGAACGACGTCGGGTATGTGGTATCGAAGCTAATTCCAGAATCTGAACTTTTGCAACAAACGATGTGGAATTTTCTAGTGATTTGATTTATATTCAACAATTTATCTGCCAATTTAACAACAAAACTGAATCTTGTGGCCAATACCAATTCTACTTGATATTGATTTTTGGAATGCTTCCTAGCAGAGAGAATCATCTTGGGACAATGGAAGGATCATTTGGGTCGGATCAAGTTATTCTGAACCCTGAAGATGCTTATTGCAACAGCTCAACTACGACACCCCCAGAAACCACTAGCAATAGCTCACAGCATGTTGCAAAACTCAGGAAGATGCTTTTGCGGAGAATGCTGATCAGGGTGAATGACGGTCGCTATTTCTTCGGATTGTTTCACTGCATTGATAAGCAAGGGAACATACTCCTTCAGGATGCAGTGGAGTACCGAAGTGCGCGGCATTCTTCTTCTCCAACAAAACAGCGCAGCCTTGGGCTCATCCTTATTCCAGCTGCTTGTCGTTCATCTTGCCATATCGATTACTCGTTTGAAGAGAGTATGTCTCTCCTGTCTTTGGACAAGTGAATGATGCTTCTCAATTTTTTCTGCTGGTACAAGCTATAGCTTGGATGAACCTATCTATGCAAACATTTGTGATCTGACTTAATTTGCAATCAATTTTGTCATATGGTTATTCCCAGCATATTTTTTGTTATTTTTGCTGGAATCTTTTAGGGAGGGCTGGTTCTTATTTCGCTCCCATAGAAACAGAACAGAACAGTGATATACCGCTACTGCAGTACTGTTTACATCTTATTTCAGTTTACTGGCCGAGAGTTCTTCAATCAACACGATGGTTTACATTAAATATGGAGTGGAATTTTAACTGATGTTGTGTTCGTTGTTACCTGTGCATTCAAGAAGTCATCAGCTAAAAGTGCATTAACAGGTTTGCAAACTCCTGTTTGGAATGGGTTACAACTGACAAGTTGATTTTTTTAGTAATTGCAGTATGAGTTTTCGTTCTTAGGTAGTTCATATATGTTTTCGTTCTTTGATATATAATGAGATAGTATCAAGGAATTGGCTGTCCATAATGTAGGGGAGTTCACTATGTAAGCCCATACTCAAAACTTAAACTGGTTTATTAAAAAAATCTAAACTGATCACGCATCATGTAGTTGGATTTCTTCTACTCGCGTTCTTGTTACACAATTTTCTAATATGCATAGAAATATATTTGTAACAATTCATTCATTTAAAACAGGAAAAAAATAGAATTCTGTATTACCATGTCCTGGTCTCAGATTTGCTTTAAAATGCAGTAAAAAAATTGACCGGTGGATTTAAGATAGCCCAGCATTTAACTAGCATTTAACTAAGTGAAGAAAATCCCTTCAGACATGTCACACGGCACACGACTGGATATGCCCAGTGAGTTGAGATTTTAACCTATAACCTATATTTTATAGATGATGTCATATTTTATTATGTTAGTAAGATAATATCTCTATAAATTATACTTTCAACCTTAAGAAAGTATAAACTTACAGTAATTTTTTTATATCACTCTTTTTTTCTCTTTTCCTCTCGTCCAATTCCTTTCCATCCCAATCTTAAATATTATGACAATATAGTATCTTATTTTAGACATAATTTTTTTATTTTTTATCTTCTATCTTCTTTTAACTTTCTTGTCATATTACATTCTTTCATACAACAGCAGCCTAATAAATACTAATAAATACTAAAGACACTATGTAAAGAGTTAGGAATAGCCTAAGATCAGCGTCCCCTACGCAGCTACGCTACAAGCGCATTCGCTTAAAATGCGGTACGCACGGACCATGCCTCAATAATTGCTATTTGCCTTCATAAAAAAGGCAATAAAACAGTATACAAAGTGTACTTCAACGTCATATCCAACTTTGTATTTTCACTACTGAAAACAAATAGTTGATGAACACATGCGCCGTCAAGCCATTTTATAGATGGATTAAGCGTCACCACAAGAGTTCTGAAGTTCTCCATGCTGGCAATTGCATTTCCTTCAACACCAAGCTGCACCAAATTCACATGTTTGAAGAACAGTATGGCATCCCAGAATTGCTCCGCGTTAATATTTTTCTTCTGGCACTCTTCAAAAGCTTCACATGCTTCCACTTTATGTGAGAATGGAGATGGGCAGATATACCGGGTTGTGTTGATTGAGTGAGTTCCAATCTCATTGAAAGATAAATCCAATACTTTCAAAGAAATTATCTCCGTGAGTGGTTTAAGTGCTGTGTGATCTGATTGTTGCTGGCGTTCAAGCATACAAGCTGCTGCAACGCCTCCAAACCTGAAAACACCAACAAATTAGTTTCTTTGATTGATGCTAATATTTGAGAAGCTAATTCATAGGTCATGTTTCACTTAATGCTTCAAGCAGACATAACGAGTTGCAACATATGAAAAGGTCTAACCTTCAATCGATCTGAGATTGTTATGGCTTAGATCCAGCATCTGAACCCACAACAAGCGTTCCACATATCCAATACGTGTTAAAGATAATCTGCAAAGTTGCACATGGCTTAATGGAGTTAAATTTGGTAGAACTTGGACTGAGCAGTCCTTCATGAAAGTCTCCATGTTGCATGTTGCAAGGAAAAGTTCAGTTAGATAGTAGTACACTGTGCTCAAAATAAAATTCAAATGACGGTGACACAAATGTTATGTAAAATGATGTGAACTAAGCATACTTCATCTATTCATTAACACTATTACACCGTTCTAACTTTCTAACTTGTGGTCACTTTACAAAACTGTAAACTGGAAAAGCTCAGAATGTCAATAGAATCACTTTACCTGCAAACTATATGGTTTCAAGGGGCATGCAGATGATTAGTCTTTTCATTGGCTTTGAACAATGTAATTATACACAACAAACATGTGATGCACAAACTTTCTAGTGATTAGAACGTGTAAATTTGGGTGTTTTAATTTCACCTTACCTCCTCATGAATATAAGCGGAAAACAACAGAAAAGACAGACAAAGGCATCATCTAGATGTCAGACACAAGATATTTCTTGCAAATAACTTTTTCACATATGAAAAATGATAAAATGGTGATATTGGTTCACAGTATTGTAGGTGAGCATTTCCATAAATTATTGATGATCCTATTTTTGCCACAACAAACACGTCAGGAGAGTGATAATTGAAACATTCATAGTTTTTTCATATGAGTTCATGTTACCTGATCCATTAGGACTAGGCTCCGCTCATCCTCCTAGTACCTTTCATGAGATGGATCTAGGTAGATCAAATCATTGAAGAGCCCTAGTGCCTCTTCACAGTATCCCATCCTTTCAAGAAGTGAACTTCCACGGGACTTTATTGCAGAGCAAGCAAGCAGTAACCGTGCTAATGTCAACTTCGCAAACTTCCTGAGGAAAAGAGAGCATGGTGTGAAAAGTAAGACGAATAAATTAAGAGAAGAGAAAAATAAAATCCTAACCTATTGTCATCAGGCAATTCTCTGAAAAGGTCCATTTCATCAGATAGTCTTTCCAAATGCCATTTTGACTCCTCTTGAACCAAGGCGTTAGTAATCTTTAGTTGATTAAAATGGATGCAACTGGGGTTTACATGAGAAAGGAGTGATTCTGAGCAATCCCAGGAGATTGGATCATGAATCAGATCAGTATCCTCGGTTGCACTATCGAT
Source organism: Zizania latifolia (assembly GCA_000418225.1). Taxonomy (NCBI): domain Eukaryota; kingdom Viridiplantae; phylum Streptophyta; class Magnoliopsida; order Poales; family Poaceae; genus Zizania; species Zizania latifolia. The sequence continues at coordinate 863,398 of KE372924.1, forward strand.
ATTGTTTGGTTCAAAAGTAAACATGAAATGTACAGGACAGTTATAGCTAGACCCACTTCTGGACACAATGTCGTCTGTGTTGGGTATGCTTACTTCAATGGAAAATTGTTGCGAACTACTATTACTGAAAGGGGCATCCACTCAATGTTCTTACCAACCACCAAATCAGAAGTCAAGCTCACACTTGATGGAGTTAGTCCTTTCACAGGCTCATTAAAAAAGAGAACAATTGGTAGAATCCCTTCCTTCAGTGAGTAACAACAAATGGAGCTAAAGGAAGATGGTGTGTTTTGTTCATCATTTGTTTCCCTAGCCGAAGATAAACTAAGCTTTGCACCATTAGAAGGCCATGAAGCAATTAGCTGTGGATTATCTGGACTAGAAGTTTGAGCTAAAAGCCAGAGGTGATAGAACCATCCACTTTGGTCAGTTGGGTCTGTAAAAAGGGCCTGAGTTACAAGTTCAAACTCCTCCGAGAAAATCTTCTGCTTTGACTCGAAACCCTTGCTCTGTTGGATTAGCAGAATGGACAGAAGTATGCTGCAATACACAAGTGAGACACTGAAGCATACAACACAACATATTGTACAAAAGTAACTACTGCTACCAAAACTGATGAGTAAATATAATACCAACGAGGGAAACCACTAAAATCAAGGATAATACAAATTGCTCAAAGCATATCACAGCAATTAAGGAGAGTAAGCCAGGATACCAATATTCAGCCTTAATCATAAGAAGCAAGGTCATCAAGTTTCAACTACTGTTTTACATAATATGCACTCTAATTTACATATATCAAATGTCAGTTCAGTTGCTCTTGCTCAGCAGACTTGAGGAATCTTTCACTTAACTTACTGTTATTAGCTATGCATATGCTTCACAATCCATACATTGGGTCCAACTAAAAGTTCAAACATCATCAAATGGGCACGTGCAAAGAGCATTTAGAAAGAATGTTGATTAACTATGCATACCTGAGATTATGCCATGCTGAGTAATTACTGAAGTTGTCGCTGATCTTATCCATTGTGTACTTAAGCTCTTCCTCTTCTGGCACCCCCATGAATTTGGCAAGGAACCTGTCCAGGGGGGAAATCTGTCACGCCCGGAATTTTCATTCCGAACGAAATGTATATTGATCCATGTCCCAGGAAAAGGCATGGTATACATTAACAAAATTGGATTACAGACCATCGAAAAAACGTTAATTACAAAAGTAATTACAAAGGCATTTTAAACCTTACACACAATGATAAACAATAGCAGCGGGAAGTCGAGCGCAGCCTACGACACCATCTTCACAGGCTCTTGAGTGCAGACACGCCAAAACTTCGAAACCAAACTTCATCCTTCTTTGCTATCAGCTGGAGGGGTAAAACAAGGCTGAGTACTTTCATACTCAACAAGCCACACGGGAGTAATGCATATAATGCAAGGGTATAACAAAGGAGGCATAATAGGGTTCATTTGCGCAAAGCTAATTTTGAGGTAAAACATTGATAAAACAGTTATGAGCATCAAAAATTAAACTGAATGTAATCAAATTTCAATACAGGCAGTGCACCAACACTAGCCTGGCAGGTTACCTCCACCTGCAAGATCCTTAGATCCCATCCAACCATTATTTCCATAATTAATGTGAAGAGTGAGTCTAACCGCGAAAACATCACTTTGCCCGCCCATGACCGTGGGCTCGGCTATTCGAATAGATTTAACTCTAATCAGAGGTGTACTTCTTTACCCACAAGGTACAGTCTCGGTTAACGCCGAGATACCACCACGGTACTCCGACCCAAGTCCATGCCAAGGCCCTTTGTATACCGTACCAACATACAAACACCCGCTAAGGTTTTGCTTTCCGTAGGGTCAACCCTAGTCGAGTAAGCCCCCTCTTGCGCCAAGTGACATCAGGCCTGGGGGGTGCGACCCCACCACGAACCGCCACCGTTCAAACCAATGGTGTCGTATGCAGGTACAAGTAATACTCCAAGCCAGGCCTTACTCATTAGACTTGTAGTAGTACGAAAGTGCATTGCAACAATAGCCGCGGACCGGTCCTTAATTGCCATGGGTGCCACATCCAGAACACTAGCAAGCACCCACGACCAGCCCTTTACAATATTTTAGTTGGTCAAATTTTAATACAAACCCCTAACGGTAGAAACCCTACCGTAGGGTACAAATTAATCAACATGATTGATACAACATTTATCGTTAAAGAAATGAACAATTAACCCCTTTACAAAGACTAGTTGAGCTAAGCATAGCTAAGCAGTTCATCCTATATCGGTCAACTCTACCTCATTAAGGTATGAGCTGAACCAGTAATTTGTCTAGGTTGACAAAGGATATGGTAACAATTGAACAAGGCTATAGTAGTGAACGATAGGCATAACTAAATAAAGTAATAGCATGTTATATTCCTAACAAGTATGCATTAAGCGAAAGCGAAAATAATTTTAAAAAATTGGGATCAATATGTTCAAGGTGTGCGGCTTGCCTTGTGCTTCGGTTTGATCTTGTGGATCTCTTGGAGTCCTTCGCAATCCTTCCTTGCAGCGAATTCTACCCGAGCACACAAAACAATAAAAATACACTAAGCAAAACCAAATAAACAATACAACAAATTATGTTATTAATTAGAGGGTTAATTAAGGAGAATAATGGAGTTTGAACGGAGTGAACCAGAGATAGGATGAAAAAGATATTGAATTTAGAAGATCACATAAAATGATGAGATGTTTCTTATAAATTTCCTCGAAATAGGGTGAGATGACCTTGAATGGTGTATGAGCGGTATGGACCAAGTACACATTCAAGAAGGACATGATTTTAGATGAATTTAGAGATTTGGACAGATTAGTTCGGAGTTCAAACGGAAAAGATATGAATTTCAGAAGTTTGAATTCATTCACATGAAATAAGAGAATGGTTTTTATGGCATCGCCTAGGCGGCAAGGCGACATTTTTCTCTGGGCGTCAGGGTCGCCGCAACTGGAAGGAGTATGGCGTCGCCTGATGGCTGTGGCGACGACTTAAGGCCGTGGCGACGCCGCATGGCGCGAGGCGCTGGGACGCGCGCGGGAAAACGCGGTGCTGGCGTGCGGGAAAAAGCAGGGCTGGCACGCGGGAAATCGCAGGAGCGCGCCAAAGAAAAGCGCGAGCGGGCCACGAGCGCCAGAGGAAAACAGAAGAGAGCCACGGGTGGAAAGGGATCGGGGTCTCGAGGAAAGAAAAGGGCGGCGACGCGCGCGACTCGCGAGGGATCCCGGCCGGCGGCTGGCGGTCGGCGGAACCAGTGAGCCACGCGACGCGCGACGGCCGACGGACGGGCGGACTGGCGGTGTGCGCG
>KE372924.1:871552-887958 GCA_000418225.1 Zizania latifolia
TCCCCTCGCGCCGCAGCTGCTCCACCGCCTCGCCGACCCCAGCGGCCGAGCGAAGGAATCAAACAACAGCAGAGGCGCATGGGGGCGTACGTGAGGCGGAGGTTGAAGAAGTCCGACGGCGATGAGGCGGAGGCGGCCAGCTTGGAAAGCACGACGAGGACGAGGACCATCGGCCAGCCACTTCCGGCGCCCTCCACCACTGCAGTAGTACGTGGGAATGTTTTTCAGAACCGCGCAGAGGTAGGCGTCGATGGTGGTAGCAGGCGCAAGAAAGATGAACAGTGTCGAATGAGGGGTAGTCTGGGCAATATGAAAAAGTCGACGCCTGCAGGTGGGCACGTAGCCGTCGCACGCGTACAAAATGGCACGAAAGGATGGATCGTAGAATAGTAATGGCATATCAACAAATAGGTGAATATTAATGGTATATCTCACGAATCGATAAATAACGGTGGCACAGAAGTAATTAACCCTAAAATCAAACATGCAAGCTACATTGGATCTCTCTGATTTCAAAGATGAATTGACCACAAGAACCTGACACTAACGACGACAAGATCGAACCTTTCCGCCTAAAATCTCCACAGCAACCATTTCTGAATCATAAGGATCTCCACAAATTTGATCTTACAAGCCCTTAGAGGTAGCCAAGCGTGGCCCCAAGAACGGATAGAAGCAGCGTGCGACAAGAGGCGGCTTACGTGCGGTAGTGGTGGTTGCTCAGGACCTGGGTCTGGAGGCCGCAAAGCTTGGCAGCCTTGGCGTCCGCCGCCGCTGCATCCTCCAGCTTGTCCGGGCGGTGACGCCGGCCGTGCATCTTCTTCCTCCTACAGCGAGATGGCTGCTGGGGGCTTTCTACTACTAAAAATTTAACATCTAAAGAAGAAAATTTTGACTATATAAATGAAAAAAGTCTACTTTACTCTCTAAAGTATTACCCTTTAAACGAATATTGCCCCCAACTAAAAAACCAGACTCTTAATTCCCGAACTAATCTATACTAGACAAATAACCCCTAAGGCGGTTTACTATAGCGATTTTGCTGACGTGGCAGTCCACGCTGACGGTTTTGCTGACGTAGCAATCCATGTGGACACTTAGCTGCTGATTTGGCCTAGTTTTAGTCACAGACAAGTGAGACCTACTTCTTCTTCTTCCATTTTCTTCCTCTCCCCTTCTCTTTCTTTTTTCTTCCTCCCTCCTCCTCTAGCCACCGCTCGTGCACGTGCCTTGCCACCGTTGCCTACCCTTGCGCAGCTCGCATGCCACCGCGCCACCTCGACAACCCCCGAGCGCCCTCACGCCGCCGCGACAACCCTGTGCCCACGTCACCGCGATAACCCCATGAGTGGCCTCGCGCCGCCGCGACAACCCAGCAGCGCCGCAGCAACCCCCCGCCCTCTCCACAACACGCGGCGCCGACGCGTGCCCACGTCGCCATCCCTAGCGCCCCCCTCGCAGGCCATTCCCCCGCCCCCCAAGCACCCCCACGCACGCACCATGGCACGCGGCACCCGCGCTGCAGCCTCCTCGAATGCCCCCGCCACTACCACACAAATGACCTTTAGTGACGTAGCTTTAGTGACGGATAAAAGACACACGTCACTAATATACCTTTAGTGACGGGTGTGTTTATAACCGTCACTAAAGATCTACCTTTAGTGACGGGCCTCAATGATGTCCGTCACTAATGAGTTGCCAAATTTTAAACTGATCTTTAGTGACGGGCAATGTTGAGGCCCATCACTAAAGACCTACCTTTAGTGACGCGTGAATATCTAGACCCATCACTAAAGACCTATCTTTAGTGACGCGTGAATATCAAGATCCGTTATTAAAGACCGGCGCATACGAAAATTTTTGAAAATTTGGGCGGATAAAAGAACACTAGCCCAAAAATATACACGCGCTATTATAAATCCCTGTCTCCCCTCTTTAATCTTTACTCTCAACCATTCTACACTTTTTCCCTTGCTCTCTCTACTTGATCTTTACCATTGTCATCTCAAGCTCTATCGACGGTGGCCGGCGTCACTACAAGATCTACTCGACAGCGACCGGCGTCACCTTATGCTCCACCCGACCATGAGCTCCTCGGTGTTGAGCTGCTTCAACAAAAGGTACATAGTTATTACCATTGCTTCACCAAATCCTACTTCTTGCTCTTCTTCATTGTTGTCACCTCCTCATCTCCTTCTTCATCATCGCCTCTCCTCTTCTATTGTGGCTCAGGATAGAGGCCTCACCGACGATGAATACATGAAAAGCACATCAGAACGACAAAAAAAATGACAGAAAGAGCCATTCCATGATCACCTCGGATCTAATCTTTTTCTTATTCATCATCGCCTCTCCTCCTCTATTGTGGCTTGGGGTAGAGGCCTTACCGACGATGACCACATGGAAATCACATCGGAACGATGACAAAAATAACGGAAAGAGTCTCTCCATGACCACCTTAGATCTAATCGTCACCTCATTTGAACTAGAAAAAAAACTAAACGAAGCTGTATAGAACAGATTTGAATTGAAAAAAAATTAACCTTTAGTGACGCGTGAATATCTATACCCGTCACTAATGGTCCACCTTTAGTGACGGGTGTTTATCCGTCACTAATGATAGGTCATTACTGACGTGATAAGAGTAACGGATACAATGTCCGCCACTAATAATTTTTATGACCCATCACTAATAGCCCTTTTAGGTAGTGCGTGCAGGCCACGCCCCCGCCCCCAAGCGCCCCACGCCGCTACGGCGTCGCCGAGCTCGCGCCATCGCGCCCACAAGCACCCCCACGTCGCCACGGCATCCTCGCACCCGCTTCCCCCGAGCACCACCGCGCCACGCATAGGAGATGGCCAACAGGAGGAGAGAGGAAGAAAAGGAAGGAGAGAGAGGAAGAAAAAGCAGTGGGTCCCACTTGTCAGTGACTAAAACCGGGCTAAATCAGCAGCCAAGTGTCCACGTGGATCACCACATCAGCAAAATCACCAGCGTGGACTACCACGTCAGTAAAACCACCACAATAAACCGCCCTTGGGGGTTCGGTATAGATTAGTTTAGGGGATGAAGAGTCTGGTTTTTTAGTTGGGGACAATATTCGTCTACAGGGTAATACTTCGGGGGGTAAAGTAAACTTTTTTCTATGAAAATTGAGGATTTATCTTTTGGGCCTATATACTGATCTAAGATGATTCCACATGTCAGTAAAATGTGGAGAGTAAATCCTTAATTTCCCATCTAAAGGGAGAGTATATAATCAAATCTCCCTCTAAAGAATGCCACTTGTTTGAATATCATCCTCTTCATTGCAATTATTTTTTTGTCACTCTTAATATATGGTTGCTAATTTTTTTTGCCATTTTGCAGCCCACAAGTGTCATCTCACATGCCATATAGCGGTCTGCGTGGTGAAATGATATGATTTACTGCTTTGTCTATGCTCCTATGCCCTTTTTTCCTCTCTTCTTCATTGTCGTCTCCTTCATGTCCAGCTCGGTGCTCTGCTCCACGGCGAGCCCTCACGCCACTATCTGCTTGAGCTGGCATTCCTCCCACCACTCCTTGGCCACAAAGTACTCCCTCGTGGAGAACAAGATGTGCGTGGCATCCTCGCTTGTGTCGTCACAGCACGCCTCCTCCTAGTCATCGTTGAAGGCATCGTTGGAGCTCTCCAGGATGTTCTTCTAAAGCCTCCTCAAGATGGTCTCTAGGAGGTAGAACTTTTGGCAGGGGAAGAGTGGCTCGAATGGACGAACACTGGTGTCATGAGGGTTGCGAAACATGTGGTGATGGCGGAGCACTAGTCAGTGACGACACCAGCCACAGCAAGATCTCAAGTTTTTCGTCGCCGTAGATAGCATCCTTCAAAGCTTTAGATAGGCGACATGAGCAAAACGGTAAAATCATATCATTTCTCCATGCAAACCGCTGACATGGTAAGTGAGATGGCACCTGTGGGCTGCAAAATGGCAAAAATAGCAACCTCATGTTAAGAGTGGCAAAAAATTAATTGCAACGAAGAGAATGTTATTTGAGCGGGTGGCATTCTTTAGAGTGCAAAATAGTTAAATTTTGCTAATACTCGTTGTGGAGGGACATTGGAAGGGTTGGAAACTAAAACTTCGAAAGATCCGATGCCTATTCCGATCATTCGACGAATCGACGGCAAGTTCGAAGATCTTTTTGTGAACAAATCATCTTCACTGTGTTTTGCTGAACAAATTACCACTTTTTTGGTTATCAACTTTAAAACTAGCTTAATTCTCCTCTTGATTGTTTTCTTATATATAGATAATTTTGCTAAGCAAGGTTTGTTCTTCATACTGAAAATGTGATAATAAGTTTCGTGTGGCCAAACTATCATATAAGAGAGTGACTATCTACAGTTACAACCTAGGCCATCACTGAACCTTGTTCTTTGGATAATGAACTTGCTTGAGAGGTATTTTCACAAATAATGGCCTAATATTACAATGTGTACCATCTGCACAGCGCTACCAGAGACGAAAAAATTGATTATTTGCCACTCTCAAGATGACCCCCTTATTATGATGCCACTTTTGCGAATGATATGTAGGGCCATTTAGGTCAATGAATATGAGTCAGGATAGCAAAAATACGAAGCCACTTGTTGAGAGTGACAAATTATTAAATCTCTCACCATAGATATATCCTCATCTATTCCTCCACCTAGTAAAAGTATGGAACTTTATTTTGTCATCACATGTACATTACAGTTAAACCGAGGAACTCACTTGATCTAGTAACTTACTGGTACGACTATAATATCTTTAATAAAGTTAGCCGTACACTAGTGGAAATCCTAAATGCCAAAAGTGTAGATGGCGTGCAGCCCAGCTCACCAAATTCACCGCCGCTTACCCCGGTGTAGGTGCTCTAGGTTTCAGCCTCGGCTTGAACGGTGCCGGCCCTTCAACATGCAGATGCATCTTTAGGCCAGCCAACTGCTTCCTCCACGCTAACAAGCTTCCTAGAATCCTCTTTCTTGTAGGGACATCCAGCCATTCTAGAACCTCCACTATCGTCGAGCTTCCTCCGCCGACATGCAACAAGAGGAGGAGCACCCACCTAGCTGCCAAGCTAGCAATGGACTCCATCCAGAAGGCTCAAACTCACCTCATGCGTAAGATGGGAATCCTACAGCCTAAGGAGAATCCATTGGAGAAATCCGTCGAAAAATATCTAGAGCTATTCAAGGGACCATTGACTAACGCTGCGATGGATGCTATCATATCCCTCACAGGATTATCCATCTAATGGTGTTCATAGCTCACCTGATGCACCGACCGTTGTCGTTATCCCTAGTGCGTCATGTGTTGTCTTCAAATGTTTTCTGGGGTTGGTCCACCGACTATGTCTGTCGCTTGTGTCATCTTCGCTGTTTAGCCATTTGTTGTCTCTAGTCTGCACGTTGTAGTACCTCTACTATGAAATGGTGATGCATGTCGGTGATTTGTGTTTCACTTGTGATGTTGTCTGTCTTGCTCCGTGTGCTGTGGATCGATTGCGCTCTGGATATTGGTCCTGTCGACCTTCTACCAAAGTGTCCTAGAATTGCTCTGACCCACACGATGCCACTTGGCTCCTATTTCAGTTCTATTTCGGCTCGCAAGGTGTACTGGGGCACCTGGAAGCCTTTCTGCGTGCCCCGACATGTTGGCCATGACTTCAGGCCATGGTATTGGGGACACTCCCTAGGAAAGTGCTTGCAGGTTTCTGACAAGGTCGTGCCACCACTCACGTTGTTTCTCTCGGTGGTTGGCAGACGACGTGGTACCTACTTGCAAAACCGGTCTCTCCAATATGCCTGTATGCCACCTGATCGACGCTACGTCTAGCCAGTCACTGTGCCCATCAGCCAGAATTCTCATGCGTGGTCATGCCTGGGTGGTCATCCACTACCAGCTTTGTTATAGGTGGACATATATCCCCTAGCCTTCTCATTCAGTCGAGCCCTGTCCGCTCGGCATGTGCGCCCAGCCCGACATCTCTGGAACCTAGCGGCGATTACACTTTCACGAGGAAAGACTATGGTATTTTAGCTACCCCCTCACCAAGGAATGGCCACCCTTCAATGGACAGTCTGCGACACCTCTTCATTGGCCTTCGGTAGTGTCTCCTCCTCGTCCCTATGATGCAGGCCAATACAAAGATCCTCTCTTAGAATGTGAGGGGACTTAACAACCTGGCCAAACATCATGCCATCAAATCCATCATTCAAAGCACAAGAGCTACAATTGTTTATCTTCAAGAAACAAAGCTAGAGCTTTCTCCTGGCCCTAGTGGCAGAAACCTTGGGCCAAAGATTCAGCTCTTCCTTTGTAACCCTCCCGATGATTAGAACGATGGGGGAATCATTCTTGCTTGCAATGAGAATTTTTTTGAGCTCTCGACTCCGAGCCTAGGCGACCACTCCATTTCAGTGACCCTAGTTGCAAGGATGGACAACTGCACCTGGCAGATCATCGGCATCTATGGTCCCCATGTGGACTCGGACAAGATCTCTTTCCTTCAAGAATTAAGACAGTTCGGCCGCTAGCTCCAGTCTCCTTGGCTAGTGTTAGGGGATTTTAACCTAATATACAAGGCCCAAGACAAAAGCACCCCAAATCTAAATCGTCGTATAATGGGAGAATTCAAAGCCACCTTGGACTCCCTTGCTCTCCGTGAGATCCATCTACATGGTAGGCGTTTTACTTGGTCCAACACGACTGCTTCACCTACTTTGACAAGAATTGACCATTTTTTCTGCACCCACGATTGCAATGCCCTCTTCCAGCGCTGCTCTCTTCAGTCTTTATCTTCTCACTCATCCAACCATTGCCCTCTCCTCCTTTTAGGCGATGCGGCTCCTTTCACTCTCAATTCCTTCTGGATGGAGCACTTTTGGCTCAACATGGAAGGTTTTCATGAGGTAGTCTAGGAGGCATGGACGAAGCAACTTTGTGCGTAGGATGCATTCCAGGCCCTACCTTGCACCTAAGCCACATGGCAAGGAGCCTCAAGAAATGGTATAGGAGCTTTATTGGAGACATCTGTCTATAGTCCGCCATCGCCACAGAGATAATATTCCAACTAGACAAAGCTGAGGAATCCAGGTCTTTGGTGGCAGCCGAGCTATCATTGAGAACCCGACTGAAACACTGGCTCCTCGGGCTAGCAGCAGTGGACAAGACAAGGCTTTGGCAACGTTTGTACCAAATCACTGTGAAGGAGGGGGACGCAAACACTCATTTCTTCCACCTAAAAGCAAACGGTCAGCGGCAGCGAAATTTCATCCCCACTTTCTAGGGCGAAGATAGCCTTGCTTCTGCTCATGAAGAAAAGGAAGACATCATCCTAGCGCATTTTCGTGATACCCTAGGCAGGAAGTCCGCTCATCAGCTCTCCTTCAACTGGGACTCCCTTAGCCTCTTATGTCATGATCTTAATGACCTTAACTTCCTTTCTCAGAAGAAGAAATCAAACAAGCGGTCTTTGATCTAAACCCAGAAAAGGCACCGGGCCTAGATGGTTTCACCTTAAATTTTTTCCGGGTATTTTGGGAGCTCATAAAGGCGGACCTCATGGCTGCCTTCTCTCAATTTTACAACCTCCGGCTTGGCAACCTTCGAGGTCTCAATACAGGACATATTATCCTCCTCCCTAAAAAGGAGAGCTGCTCCACGATCAGAGACTACCACTGGCAAAGATAATCACCAAAGTGCTTGCCTCCCACCTCGCAAAGCATCTAAATGAGCCATCCACGACAACTTCATCAGTGTGCAACACCTGGTCAAGCTATTCCACTTGACCAAGACCCCAACCTTGTTCATCAAACTTGATATTGCCAAAGCTAAGCTAGGAATTCCTTGTGGAGCTCCTCCAACGGCGTAGCTTTGGGACTCAATGGACAAACTGGATCTATATGCTGCTATCAATGGCCTCTTCGAGGATCATTCTCAATGGGTGCCCTAGAAAGCGCATCACTCACCATTAGGGGCTTCGCCAAGGCGACCCCCTTTCACCTTTACTCTTCATCCTAGCAATCGAACCCCTCCAGAAGCTCCTAGATTTGGCTACGGATGCTGATATTCTATCACCTCTTCCTCTAAGATGTAGTCTCCCCCATACTTCCCTTTACGCCAATGATGTAGCCATCTTCCTTTCACCAAAGCAGCAAGACCTGTTAAACCTCTAAGCTGTTCTCGACTGTTTTGGCAAGACAACGGGGCTTATCATCAATTTTGATAAGACGAAAATCTACCACATCCAATGTGATGGAGCGGCCCTAGATCCCCTACGCGGGTCCTTTAATGCGAAATAGGGAAGTTTCCCCTACCGTTACCTAGGCCTTCCACTTCCCAAGAAGGATTACTAACCCTTGACTGATAAGATTGGAGGATATCTTAAAGGCTAGAAAGGAAGTCTCCTATCCTCTCAGGGGCGGCTCACACTGGTATAGGCTGTGCTTTCCGCTATACCCATATTTCATCTCTCCGCCTTGCAGACCCCGACGTGGGTGCTTCAGCGTATTAACAAAATCCGGAGAGCGTTTCTTTGAAAGGGGACAGAGGAGGTTAATGGGGGTTATTGCCTTGTCAATTGGCCATCAGTCTGCTCCCCAAAGGCCTAGGGAGGTTTAGGTGTCCTTGATCTTTCCCTCTTCGGGCGTGTCTTGTGCCTTCGGTGGCCTTAGAAGGCAGCAACAGACGATCGTTCAGTGTGGAGGGACATTTCTGTGCCTATAGACTCCTCGGACAAAGACCTCTTTGACGTCTCCACTGAAATCATGGTTGGCAAAGGAGATAGAGTGGGCTTTTGGAAATCCAGATGGCTAAACGGCTGCACTCCGATGGACTTGGCTCTAAACCTCCTCTAGTTGGCAAAGAGGAAGAATAAGTCTGTGGAGACTGAACTTCAGAACTCCGAGTGGCTTCGGATCCTTAGCTACATAACTAACCCCTCCCAAATGGCTAAACTCATTCCCCTCTGGGCCTTGATCAACAGTCGTCTTCCTAGGGACCCGATGGCTCCGAACATCATAAGGTAGACATGGACCACTAACGGGGAGTATTCGGCACATTCTGCTTACAACATTCAATTTGTAGGTTCTACCAGCCCACCTTGGCCTTCTCTTGTTTGGCATGCGCGCGCCAAAGGGAAGTGTAGGATCTTCACTTAGCTCTCCGTCCAGCAAAAAATTTAGACAGTAGATAACCTGGCCAAGCAAGAATGGTCTCGGAGACAGTGTTGTATCCTGTGCGACCAGGAAGATGAGACCGCGCTACATCTCCTTTTCAACTATGTTTTCGCAAAAGAGATGTGCCAGCTTATCTCTATCTAGCAAGCTTTACCGGTCTTCACCTCTTACACCCATGTCAGCTCCATTGTTCCTCACTAGAGGTTGATCGTAGCCTCCTTCCCACAACCCTGTCGATGCACGCTGAACGGCATCTTCATCTACGCCATTTGGAACCTATGAAAGGAAAGGAACCATCACATCTTCCAAGAAATGGTTTCTACAGCAATTCAAATCTTTAGACTAATAGTGCAAGATGTCGATGGATGGCATCAACCTCTATTCGGTAGGGGAGGTGGTAGTCTAGGTGGTAGTCCTAGCGTTCCCCCGTAATCTGTCCTCTTTTTATCCCCCTATAGTGGGTCTTTGCTTTTCTGTAAGTCGCTCCCCGGAGCCTGGCCAGGGTCTCCTCTTGTCACTCTACTCTGCCTTTCTAATATATTAGCAAATCTCCTGCTCCTTTCAAAAAAATAATATAGAAAAGATAGAGGTAGCAAGATGCGGTGCTATTTTTTAAAGAGTCTGGATCCGATGTTTGAGAACGAAAGCAGCATTTTTTATCTAATGTTCTCACTGATCAAGTCATTTGTTTAATAAATGAGATTTTTACATTTCCCTTGTACAGTCTGTGTACATGCTTACCCTCATTCCTTGGTGTAATATTTTTTATCATACATACATAACTTAATACCTATCTAATTACACTTTTTATCATACATACATAACTTGATACCTGTCTACACTCCTAGAGAACACGCCACTAGTACCAGTTGAAAACCCACCTTTGGTTCTGGTTTTTGATCCAGTACTGTCCATCTGGGACTAAAGGGGTGGCACATTCGTACCGGTTATTTAACCGGCACTAATACACCCATTTTGTCCTAAGTGGAAAAACCAACCCAGGACTAATTTTCCATACATTAGTACCGACCGAGACGCACAGTCGGTACTAAAATGCATAACTTTAGTATCGGCTAGACTTCTTAGCCGGTACTAAATAAACTGTTTTTTTAATTTTTATCTATGTGATCTTAGTTAACTAGGAAAGATTTACATTATTTTAATTTTAATGTTTTATGCTAAATTTTTGTCTGTTGATACAGAATTAGTAAAGTTTAATTTGTTTTTTCTGTCTGATGTACTGGTAAAGTTTAATTTATTTTACGCAGTTTTTTCGTTTAATTTGCATCGCACACTATTTTTTATTTCATTTCACAAGGCAAATGAGGTAAACAGCATAAAAGTTATCACTTTATATATATATTACAGGGTATATTTACACACACACACATATATATGTACATATACATATTACGGGGTTTACTACATACATACATATATATAGCTATTACATACATATATATATACTGCTAGTCGTCGTCGCGCCACTATCGTCGTCAATGCCGCCATCGTCGCTGCCGGTGCCATCGTTGTCGTCATCATCACTGAAAGTGCATCTTGATGCATATAGGCCCCTAATTTATTTTGGTGTATTAATGACAATAGCGATCAAATGCTACTAACAAAGTTGCTAAGATGAATGTAGATATTCAAATTTAAGGTGGCATTGCGATTCAATCATTTTTGGAGAAATCGCCTTCTTTAGTTCTACTTAGGCTCAAAATATATAAATTGCTTATATTTCATATTATCATGAGTCTAGGTGTGCCGTACTATCAAGAGGGATGCGTTGATTAGTGATCCGAAGCTAAGTGCTCAAAGCAAAATCTTCTTTAAAAAGTTTTTAGAATTTTTCTAAGTTAGATTTTGGCTTTCCTGCAAAGTTGGATAATCCAGACATGTCTAGAGTATTCGAAAACTTGGTTCTGTTGGATTTATTTTACACGTCGGAGTATCCGGATTCTAGCCGGATAATCCAAAAATTGTGTTCTGTTTTGATTTATTTGCACGTCGAACCATCCGGATTCAAGTCGGATAATCCAAAAACATGTTTCTGTTTGGATTTTCTTTGAAGCCCGGAACATCCGAAGTTATCCGTATGATCCGAGAATATTGTTCTGTTGAATTTATTTTGTAAGTCAGAATATTCAGATTTTGGCTGGATGATCCGAAAATTGCTCTCTGTTAGATTTTATTCCATGGCCCAGAGCATCCGGACCTTGGTCGGATGATCCGAACACACCTTTCTGGTTGAATTTATTTTTGGCCTGGAATATCCGGATTCAAGCCGGACTATCTGAAACATTGGTTCTGTTTCGAATTTTTATTAGTCTGGATCATCCGGTTAAGCCTAGATCATCCGGATAAATAGTACGTGATTTTTGCCCTAACGGCCAGTTTTGAGACAGGGGTATAAATATCCCCCTCTCCCATAATCAGGGTACGTGATTCCAAACCCTAACAGCCTTGCCAAGTTTACTCTCTTTCTCACTAGCGTTTGATCTTCCTTGGATCTTTGAGAGTTGATTCGAGAGTTCTCCACAAATCTCCTCGTGTTCTTGGTTGATCTATCTTTCGAGAGTTATGGTGGCGTGTGTGTCATGTTCTTCGTGGTTTTCTTGAGCACATGGCGGTGGATCATGTCAACGGATTCATTACTCTTGGAGATAACCCCTCCTAGATGGTTAGGCATCGATCCGTGAGCACCCAAGGGATTGTGGGTGACTGGACACATTTGTACTCGGCCTCGCCTCGGCATCAAAAAGGTAACATAGTAGAAAATCAAGGCTTGCAGTGGTGAGCGCTTAGAGAGGATTAGAGTTGAAAGATACCCAACCCTTTGAGGTTTCCTCAACAGATACGTAGGATCGTTGGATCTGAATTTCAGTGAAAAATTATTTATGTCCATTCTTGCATTTGCTAGTTGTATTTACTGTTGATCTTCTTGTTAACTAGCAATCATATGTTTCATTGAATTCATATCTTAAAAGTTCTTTGGCTATATTAATTTTCTGCAGTCATTACTATTTCAGATCTATTGTACCTGGATCATCCGATTATACCCGGATAATCTGGACCATTGGAAGTTTTATATTTCATCCGATACCCAAAGTATTCGACTAAGTCTGGATAGTCCAGACTCTGGAAGTTAAAACTAAGCAGTTTAGTTGAGAATTTTTAGATTGCCTATTCATCCCCATCTAGGCAACTTTCAATTGGTATCAGAGCAGGCTCTTCTCGAAGGCTTAACCGCTTGAAGAGTGAAGATGTCAGAAGAGTCAAATTCTATAGGCACCGATAAGAATAGTGTTGGAGGAAAGAAATAAGCAGCATATCCTTTTGATTACTCCAAATTGAATCCGAGTAATAATTATCTCTCTGTGCTAACTGATCGTACACCTTACTTCGATGGTACAAACTATGCGACATGGAGACATAAAATAAAGTTGCACCTAATCTTTATGCATCCAAATATTTGAAAGATTGTGTACACATGTGTAGATGTGGATGACTCAAATGTGAATGATCATCAACTAACAGCCGATGAAGAGCAAGCAATTCACCGTAATGCTCAAGCAGCAAGTGTTCTACATGCTGAATTGAGTCCTGAAGAATTTAATAAAGTTGATGGACTTGAGGAAGCCAAAGAAATATAGGAAACTTTGCAAGTTACCCATGAAGGTACATCTTCAATTAGAGAATCAAAGATTGAGCTTCTTGAAAGAAAGCTCAGAAGATTTATCATGGAAGATGATGGGATTCCTCAAGAGATGTATGATCGCCTCATGATCTTTATAAACAAGACCAAGGATCTTAGAAGTGAAGAAATTGTTGGGGAACGGGTAGGCTACGCTAGCACAAAATAAAACTTTTTCTACCCAGTTCAACCTAGGAACCATGCGAGTAATGAGATCATGGATCGTTACCTCTCGTCACGAGACGCGCTAGGGCAGCGGAAGAAGAGTTGGGGAAGCGCGTCCTCGATCAACTTTGCCCAGCTTCGTCCAATCATCGGTGACGAAGACGATGCAGTCTTGCGATCCCCACGTCGAGATGATCAGCACCGCAATTACAACAGCGCCTCTACGGTATCCACACGTACAGGGACGGGATCACTTCACGCCGGTATGCTAGTACCACGCGTGAGGTTAGGGGAGATGTGGCCACAGTAGGTGTGGCCAGGGAGAGGTGGCGGCTAGGGTTAGGGGGGTCCAACAGCCTTTTGTGCCCTAGCCTCTCCAATCCAACCGGAACTTCCGGTCCAACCGGAACTTCTGAAAATAACATTCTGTATCGTATTTATTTTGGCCCAGAAGTTTCAGTCGAAGCCCGGAACTTCTGATTCGTCCAGAATTCACCTGTAGAGCAGGCCCAGAAGTTCCCGTCCAACCGAAACTTCTGGTTCCCCCATAACTCACCACCAGGGCGGGCCCAAAAGTTTCGGTCCAACTAGAACTTTCGATTCTTCCAAAACTTGTCTCTAGGGTATATTACCATCAATCTCCCACTTGCACTAGAGTCAATACTTGTAAGCTTTAAATTACATCCCCTTAAACGTGTGACCCGATAGGTTCATATATAAATGGCCGGTACCAGAAACTTTTTCTGGATCGCAAGTCAATAGCGGTACCTAGCAGCACATACTGACCCCCGAATGCATACAAAATATCATATCAACTGAACCTTGATATACTCGCGCACCAATTCCTTTACCACACGACGTCAGTCAAGCTCAAGGCAAGATTCATGCCACCCTTGTGATAGCTCAACACTTCACTCGATCAAGTAGTGGATTAATCATGATTAACTCTTTAATCATAGTGGCATGGCCATGCACTTTCCCATTCCAATTATCTCGAGAGGTCCAGAGACGTCTCTCCCGTTATTTAGGAGGGGTAAATTCCATCTTAACCGCTTACATTCCAAGACATGTTTCACAACATACCCGAAAAAAACCTTTATAACTACCCAGTTGTGGAATAGCGTTTGGAAGCCCCAAAACGTGTTACTACACATTCTAGAATTAATGACGATCTCAGGTTAAAGGATTCTGTAGGTACACTATTTAAGAGACATCTGATAGCACATCATGAATAACAATCCCACAGTATCTCAAGGTGAGTCTATCCAACACCATGTTCTCTAACATGTGTTCACATCACTGATTTGATATCTCCATATCTATGATCCGTGAAACATGATCATCAATCAGTCAAATGTGCTAATCTATAAATCATCACTGTCCCACATGATGATATGAGACTAAAGATTGTTTAGAATAACATCATGATAAAATAAAGAGTTTTACAAACAAGTCACATACTTGCTGATCAATGTAAAAGATAATTATTCAAGGAACAAGATAACCAATTATCCAAAATACATCAGCATAGACAAGACTCCTTCTCTCACATACACTAGACTCTATCACACAAGTATCTAATACTGATAGAGCTCAAGTGCGCCTCATGCTTAGGCTGCGAGAGAGGTTTCGTCAATGGATCGGCAATGTTTGAATTCATGTGGACCTTGCATATCTTTACATCACCTCTATCTATGATCTCTCAGATGAGGTGATAGCGCCGTAGTATGTGCTTGGACTTCTAGTGCCACTGAGGCTCCTTGGCTTGTGCAATGGCACCACTATTTTTACAATAGAGGTCCGCTGGACTAAATGCATTAGGGACAACACCTAGCTCATAAACAAATTTTCTGATCCAAACAGCCTCTTTCGTAGCTTCAGAAGCTGCTATATACTTAGCCTTCGTTGTTGAATCTGTAAACGTTTCCTGCTTGGAACTTTTCTAACTCACTGGCTTCTATTAAGGCAGAACACAAATCCAAATTGTGATCTCGAATCATCCTTGTTGGTTTGGAAGCTACCGTGGGTGTAACTATTTACAACGAGCTCCTCCGCACCTCCATAGAACAGGAACATATCCTTAGTTCTTCTCAAGTACTTAAGGATACTCTTTACTATCACCCAGTGACGTTCTCTTCGGTTTGATTGGCATCTGCTCGTAACACTTAGAGCATAGGACACATCCGGATGTGTACAAAGTATGGCATACATGATGGACCTGATGGCGGAAGCATACGGGATCACACTCATATTCTCTAGCTCATCAGGTGTCGAAGGACACTGACTCTTGCTGAGACTAATACCATATGACATTGTCAAGAAACCTCTCTTGGAATCATGCATATTGAACCGTTTCAATACCTTGTCAATATACGTGCTTTGGCTTAATCCAATTAGCCTTCTCGATATATCTCTATAGACCTTTATGTCCAGTATGTATGCTGCCTCTCTAAGATCTTTCATTGAGAAATTTTTTCGCAACGAAGATTTAACAGCATCGAGCATTGGAATATCATTTCCGATCAACAATATGTCATCTACATATAAGACCAGAAATACAAGTGCGCTCCTAATAGCCTTTTTGTAAACACAAGACTCTTCTTCATTCTTGATGAAATCAAACCCTTTGATCACTTCATCAAAACGAAGATTCTAACTACGAGAAGCTTGCTTCAGCCCATAAATGGACTTTTGAAGTTTGCAAATTTTCCCAGCATTTTTTGGATCGACAAAACCTTCAGGTTGTGTCATGTACACATCCTCGCTTAGGTTTCTATTAAGGAAAGCCGTTTTGACATCCATTTGCCATATCTCATAGTCATAATATACGGCAATTGCTAGGATGATCCGGATAGACTTTAGTATTGCGACGAGCGAAAATGTTTCATTATAATCAACACCTTGAGCTTGCATAAAACCTTTCGCCACCAATCATGCCTTATAGATGTGAACATTTCCATCAACGTCTATCTTTTTCTTAAAAATCCATTTAAAGTCGATAGTTTTGACACCATCGGGTGGATCGACCAAGTTCCAAACTTGATTTTCTCGCATTGATTCTAACTCGGATCTTATGGCTCCAAGCCATATCTCAGAGTCTGGTCCTATCACCGCTTCTGAGTAGGTTTTAGGTTCATCATTGTCCAACAATAATATGTCATGCTACCCTATGGTTAGAAACACAAACCGCTCGGGTGCACGAATAACCCATTCCGACCGACGTGGGGCTGGTTGTAGGACCGAAACTAGCGACCAGAGGGGGGTGAATGGGCGCAAAATAAAAAATACAGCGGAAAATAAAACTTCTAAAATTTAAGTTTCGAACTTGCAAGTGACTC
>KE372924.1:888531-908414 GCA_000418225.1 Zizania latifolia
TCTTATATGGTGATGAAGGTTTAAATAGCCCCATGGGCCATGACACAAAGACCAAATTACCCCTATCTAGAATATTCCTAATGTACTAGCCCGAAGGGCAAAAACGTAAAAATACACGACTCTGGATTATTCGATGACGTGATCAACTTGGCCGTCCCGACACCGCTAGAATTGACGGTACTCCACTGCTTTCCGTTTGAGATGACGGTTTTGAGCCCAAACCGTCAAAGCGTCCGGTGCCCCCGACCGCGCACCCGGATTGGGCCAATCCGACCCGGCCGCTCCTCTTCAGCTCCGCGGTCGGACCCCCGTGTACCTGAGTCGCGCCGATCAGCACCACACCGGATCAACCCTCGCCGCTTCAGCTTCACGCACCAGGATTGGACCGGACGCCTCCGCGACCCCTCTGCCCGGCCGACGCCCGTCCGTGTACCTGAGTCGCACGACAGCTCCGTCACGGTCGAGTCTTCTCGTCCTATCCTCCTTCATCCTCATCGTCCAATCTTCATCACCCGGTTGACAAGCACTCATCACTTCATGGTTCATACCATGACTCCTCACTGGTGTCTCGACAACAGGTTCTATAACATCTTGCATATTGAGTTGTGGTTCAATAGAAGCTGAAACACTTTCTAGTGGTTCTCGAATCTCTTCGAGTCGCACCGTGCTCCCACTAACTCCTTTCGAAAGAAACTCTTTCGTAAGAAAATACCATTCCGGGTGACAAACACTTTGCCTTCTTCCCGGTTATAGAAGTAATATCCTTTGGTTTCCCTAGGATACCCCACAAAGAAGCATTTATCAGATTTGAGAGTGAGCTTATCGGATGTCAAACATTTTACATAGGCCTCACAACCCCATATTTTTAGAAAAGACAACCCAGGACGCTTTTCAGTCCATATCTCATATGACGTCCTCTCTATAGATTTAGATAGAACCCTGTTTAATGTGAAAGCAGCAGTTTCTAGAACGTATCCCCAGAATGACAATAGAAGATCAGATTGACTCATCATCGACCGAACCATGTCTAACAAAGTTCGGTTCCTCCGCTCGGACACCCCATTCCATTGAGGCGTGCCTGGTGGAGTTAGCTGTGGAACAATTCTATATTGCTTTAGATGATCAATAAATTCATGGCTCAAATATTCACCTCCATGATCCGATCGTAGAAATTTAATTGTCTTGCTTATATGATTTATACCTCATTCTAGAACTCCTTGAACTTTTTAAATGATTCCGACTTATGTCTCATTAAGTAGATATAACCAAAATCTACTAAAGTTATTGGTAAAAATAATGAAGTACTGAAAACCACCTCTGAATGTGGAACTCATTGGTCCACATACATCTGTATATACAAGAGCCAATAATTCATTTGCCCTCTCACTTTGACTAGTGAAAGGCGTCTTAGTCATTTTGCCAAGTAAACAAGACTCGCATGTGTCAAATGATTCGAAATCAAATGACTCTAGAAGCCCATCTTTATGGAACTTATGTATACGTTTCTCATTTATATGACCTAAACAATAATGCCAAACATAGGTGGGATTCAAATCATTAAGCCGAGGTTTTTCTTCGTATTAATGTTATAAATATGTATATCCTCAAGATTCATAATATATAATCAATTCATCAATGAATAAGTACCATAGAGCATACCATTCAAAAATATCGAACAACACTTGTTCTTTATTATGAATTCATAACCATCTTCCTCCAAACATGAAAAAGTGATAATGTTTCTGCCCAAGGCAGGAATGTAATAACAATTATTCAATTCCAAAACTAATCCTGATGGTAGCGACAAAGAATAAACGCCAACGGCCAACACAGCAACTCTTACACCATTGCCGACGCATACATCCAATTCGCCTCTTGCACACTTCCTTGTCCTATTCAATCCCTACAATGATTTGCAAGTATGAATCATTGATCCGGTATCAAATACCCATGAATCACTTGAACGAGTAGCAAGATTAATTTTAATAACATTTATACATAAAGTGGAAGTCTTACTTCTCTTCTTCTTCTTGAGTTCTTCCATGTACAACTTGCAGTTCCTCCACCAATGACCAATCTTATGGCAGTGGTAGCAAGTGTCTAAAGTAGCAGGGCCAAACTTGGACTTTTCGATAGGTTTAGGCTTAGAGCTCGAGATCTCATCCGAAACTTTAGCCTTGCCCTTGCGTTTTCTCTTCTTGCTATCCTTCTGAACCATCATCACATGACTAGAGCTTTTCTTGGTGCTTTCCTCAGCAGTCTTTAGCATCCCATGCAATTCAGCCATGATTTTCACCATGCTATTCATATGAAAGCTCAAGATAAACGGCTCGAAGCTCACAGGGAGAGACTGGAAAATCACATCCGTAGCCAACTCTTGGCCAAGGGGAAAACTAAGTTTTTCCAGGCTCTCAATGTAACCAATCATCTTGATCACATGAGGACTAACTGGACTACCTTCTACCAACCTACACGCAAACAAGGACTTTGAGGTGTTGTACCTCTCGGCCCAAGCTTGGTTCTGTGCCTTCGAGTCCCACGATCATATCATAGGCATCCCTGTTCTCATATTGCTTTAGCAGACCTACCATACAATGATCAAAAACCTTTGTAGGTGTAGCTATTGGAAATGGCATCAATACTCTTAATTTTCTAAGGAAAACTATTCTAACATGGTAACGATGCCTACCGCATACAGAACATGAAAGAATAGTATGACAGGAATATAAGTAAACATTGTAGGCAATCATATTAATTGTGATATAGTATAGCCCTTCTCACATGGTGATCTCCATCTCCATGGTTTCTGTCCTTCGGATCATCACGCTTCAAGCCTCCATGATCTTGTATGAGTCTATTACATCTAATAGTACTATACAAATTACATGAGAAGAAACATCATATGTCGACACGCAGGTCGTACAATAATAGAACAACCTTGGGCTGCAATTAACCATGACACGCATGCCATAAAAATTACACACATGCATCACATACATCACAAGGCCATACCAGTCACAACATTCTTTATAAAAACAAGTTAGGTGTAGAATCTATGCGTGACTGAAAAGCAGATCCAGAACTTTTGGCTCAAAGCCCGAAACTTCCGGCTGAAGCCCAGAACTTCTGACTCAAATCTCGGAACTTACGAAATCACCATTCCGTATCGAATTTATTTTGGCCCGGAACTTCCAAAAATAACCTTCTGTACGGAATTTATTTCTGCTCGGAACTTCTGGTACAACCGGAACTTTCTAACCCAGAACTTCCGGTTCAATCAGAACTTTTCGAAAATGATATTCTGTACCGGGATTATTTCAGCCCGGAAGTTCCGGCTAGAGCACAGAACTTACGAAAATCCGACGCAAGAACAATATATCCAATCTATTTCCACCACATATCACCTATATTTGTATGATCCAGACCAAACACTACGCACGTAGGCTTTGATACCACTGTTGGGTTATGAGGCAGGCCACGCTAGCACAAAACAAAACTTTTTCTACCCCGTTCAACCCAGGAACCATGCGAGTAATGAGATCACGGATCATTACCTCTAGTCACGAGACGCGCTAGGGCAACAGAAGAAGAGTTGGGGAAGCGCGTCCTCGATCAACTCCGCCCAGCTTCGTCCAATCATCGGTGGCGAAGACGATGCAGCCTTGTGATCCTCACATCGAGATCATCAGCACCGCAATTGCAGCAGCGCCTCTACGGTATCCACATGTACACAGACAGGAACAGCTCACGTCGGTATGCTAGTACCACGCGCGAGGTTAGGGGAGATGCGGCCACAACAGGTGAGGCCAGAGAAGAGGTGGCGGCTAGGGTTAGGGGGGTCCAATAGCCTTTTATGCCATAGCCTCTCCTCTCCTTATATAGAGCCCACTGATGGGCCTTTAATCAACATTAAAGCCCACCAGATCTAATCTACACGTTCGGCCCGGAAGTTTCGGCCAAGGCCTGGAACTTCCAAAAATAACATTCTGTATCGAATTTATTTCGATCTAGAAGTTCTGATCTAACCGGAGCTTCTGAACCCAGAACTTCCGGTCTAACCGAAACTTCTGATTCATCCAGAATTCGTCTCTAGAGTAGGCCCGAAAGTTCCGGTCCAACCAGAACTTCCGGTTCCTCTAGAACTCACCATCAAGGCAGGCCCAGAAGTTTCGGTCCAACCAGAACTTCCGGTTCCTTCAGAACTTGTCTCTAGGGCATATTACCATCAGAAATGACCGATCATGTGGTGGTGAAGAGATTACTTCGGGCTATAGCGCCAAGGAATTCTACCTTGGTGACTCTAATCCGGGAGCGAAAAGAATCAAGAAGATGACTCTAAGTGATGTGCTAGGAAGAATAATAGAATATGAATTGATAGAAATAGAAGTCAAGGAAGCTAAAGACCTTACCAAGCTTCGAAACAACAAGGGCAAGGATGTGGCCCTCAAAGCTAAAAAGAAAGAAGAGTCAAGTGATGATGAAGAGTTTGTGTTATTTGTTAAGAAGTTTAAAAAGTTCATGAAAAATGGTGGCTTTGACAAATACAAAAAGAAGAGGAAGTAAAAGAAAGGGTGCTATGAGCGTGGCGACCTTAGCCATTTTATAGCCGACTGTCCTAAGAAGAAGGAGGAAGAAAGCAAAGAGAAGCACAAGTATAAGAAGGAGAAGAAAGGTGACCATGCTTACATAGGAGAAGAGTGGAACTCTGACTCTAATTCTAAGTCAGAGTCGGACTCTGACTCTAGCAAGAAGGGAGTCGCAACCATCGCCATCGTCAACATCATGACTCCAAAGCCCTCACTATTTGGAGATTCGAGCGATGACGATATTGTCTACCCCAAGTGCTTCATGGAAAAAAAGTAAAAAGGTAACTATAATGTTTAAAGTTTTAGATAAAAATAAACATAGTGATTCTAGTGATGATGAATCTAAATTTGATAATGACATGTTTAAAAATATAAATAAGCAAGTTTTATCAAAGTTTAAAAAACTTATGAAAACAATATAGGCGCAAGAAGCAACTCTAGAGAGACAAGAGGATCTTCTCATTAATGAGAAGGAAAGGAATCTTGAACTTGAGCGGCTTCTTGCTAAGGAAAGGAAAAAGGTAGACAAATTGACTAAACAATCTAGTTTAGTAAATGAGTCTAAAGAAAAATTAGAGAAAATACTCAAAACTCTTAAGAGTGAGCTTATTGTTCTTGAAAAGAACAATAAGAGCCTTAAAAAGAGAGTTGAGTCTCTAATGACTCACCCTATTTCTATTTCTTCTATTGCTTCCACAAGTAATAGTTGTTCTAAATATTATAATTTTGATATTACTGCTTATGAGAATAACATGAAGGAAATAGAAGTCTCGAGAAAAAAGAATGAAAGACTTGACACTTTGGTAAGCTATGGGTGCGTGAAAGCCTATAAGTCAAAGGACGTCTTATTCATGACTCTCAATACTTAAAACAATATTGAGAAGCATGGACTTGGCTTTCATCCAAATGAAAGCAAGGTAAATGCTAGAAGGAGATATAATGGTAAGGAAATCATAAAGTTTGTGAAGGAAGAGCAAAGCCCAAAGAAGATCAATAACAAGTCTTATGCTTCACAGGCTACTTTTTATTCTTCCTACCTAATTAAGAGAAACCATCATGGTAAAATAGTTGCTCAGTTTGTTGGTAATAAAAATAAAAAACCATTGAGATACATTTGGATTCCTAAAGGACCCAAAAAAATTTGGATACCTAAAACCAAGAACTGATCTTTCTCGTAGGAATACTCCCCCGATGGATCAAATTGGATGATGGATAGTGGATATACACATCACATGACCGGAGAGAAGAGTATGTTAATTTTCTTTGAGTCAAATCAAGGTAATCATGAGTCCATTGTATTTGGTGACAATAGAAAATGAAAGGTAGTTGGAGTAGGTAAAATTTCTATCTCAAATGGTAACTCAATTTTAAATATTTTACTTGTTAAGTCACTAAGTTATAATTTGCTCTCAATATCTTAATTATGTGAAATTAGTTATAAATATCTTTTTACTAATGAGGGTGTGACTGTTTTGAGAAGTAGCAACAATTCCATAACCTTTACGGGTAAGTTGAAAGGAAAATTTTATCTAGTCAATTTTGCACTAGATGAAGTTGAACCTAAAACTTGCCTAGTGGCTAAGACTAGCATGAGTTGGTTATGGCACCACCGACTAGCTCATGTTGGGATGAGGAACTTGTCAAAGCTTCTTAAAGGGGAACACATCCTAGGACTAACTAATGTTGTGTTTGAGAAAGACAAGATGTGTAGTGCATGTTAAGCCAGTAAATAAGTTGGAGCACCACACATAGCCAAGAATATTATGACAACAAGAAGGCCACTAGAGCTTCTACATATGGATCTCTTCGGACCAGTGGCGTACTTAAGCTTTGGCGGTAACAAATAAGGTTTAGTCATTGTTGATGATTATTCTTGCTTCACTTGGGTATTCTTTTTGCATGATAAGAGCGAGACACAAAGTATGTTTAAGAGTTTTACAAGAAGAGCTCAAAATAAGTATAAAGCCAAGATCAAGAAAGTAAGAAGTGACAATAGAAGTGAGTTCAAAAACACTCAAGTCAAAGATTTTCTTGATGAAGAAGGTATTAAGCATGAGTTCTCCGCTCCTTATGATCCACCTCCAAATGGAGTGATGGAATGGAAGAATCGAACATTGATCGAGACAGCGAGAATAATGCTCAATAAATACAAGGCTTTAGACATATTTTGAGCAGAAGCAATCAACACTGCATATCATGCAATCAACCATCTTTATCACCATAAAATCCTCAAAATGACAGCATATAAGCTTCTAACCGGTAACAAACCAAATGTTTCATATTTTAGAGTATTTGAGAGTAAGTGTTTTATTTTGAATAAGCGACCAAGAAATTCCAAATTAGCCTCTAAGGTAGATGAAGGTTTCTTGGTTGGTTACGAGTCAAATGCGCATGCCTATCGTATTTTCAATAAAACTTCTCGTATTGTTGAAGTCACTAGGGATGTGACATTTGATAAGACTAACGACTCTTATGTAGAGCAAGTTGATTCAAGTGATGTAGGTGAAGAAGAACCTCCACGTGAAGCAATCAAGAACATGCCAATTGGAGACATTAGACCAAGAGAACAAGAACCTGTGGATCAACAACAACCACAAGTTGAAGAAAGTAAAACATAGGAAACTCAAGAGCAAGACGTGGTGGACATGGAACAAGAAGTTCAACAAGAAGTTGACCAACCACCTGTACAACATCAAAGAATTCATCTAAACATCTAAAGAGACCATCCTATGGACAATATTCTTTGTGATCTACGAAGGGGAGTAACTACTCATTCTCATCTAGCAAATTTTTATGAATATTACTCTTTTGTGTCTTCTTTGAAACCTGTTAAAGTGGAAGAAGCTCTTCAAAATGCGGATTGGGTAATGGCCATACAAGTAGAGCTCAACAACTTCAAAAGAAATGAAGTATGGACATTACTAGAAAGACCGAAGCAAAATATGATCGGTACTAAATGGGTCTTCTGCAACAAGCAAGATGAGCACATCATGGTCGTAAGGAACAAAGGTAGGTTGGTGGCTCAAGGCTTCATACAAATCGAAGGTTTAGATTTTAGTGAGACGTATGCACCTATTGCTAGGCTAGAATCAATTTATATATTATTAGCCTTTGCTATTCACCATGATTTCAAGCTTCATCAAATCGACGTGAAAAGTGCCTTCCTGAATGGACTAATCACTGAATTGGTGTATGTGGAGCAACCACCAGGCTTTGAAGATCCCAAATATCCAAATCATGTGTTCCAGCTCCAAAACGCACTCTATGGGCTTAAGCAAACACCTAGAGCATGCTATGAATGTCTTATGGATTTTCTGCTTAAAGAGGGCTTTGAAATTGGCAAAACCAATCCTAACCTCTTTACTAAGCGTTTCAATAATAATTTCTTTGTTTGCCAAATATATGTCGATGATATTATATTTGGTTCTATTAACAATGATTTTTGTGAGGAGTTTAGTAGAATAATGACCAATTGATTTGAAATGTCAATAATGAGAGAGTTGAAGTTCTTTCTAGGATTTCAAATCAAGCAACTCAAAGAAGGCACCTTCATCAGTCAAATAAAGTACATTAAAGATATACTCAAGAAGTTTGACATAGAGAATGCCAAATCTATCAAGACCGCCGTGTAAACCAACGAGCATCTTGATTTAAATTAGCAAAAAACTGATATCGACCAAAAGGTATACCGTTCTATGATTAGCTCCTTATTATATTTATGTGCATCTAGGCCTGATATAATGCTTAGTGTTTGCATGTGCACAAGATTTCAAGCTGCACCAAAAAATAGCATTTGGTTACTATTAAAAGAATCTTGAGATATTTAGTTCATACTCTAAAACTATGGCTTTGGTACCCGAAAGGCTCAACCTTTAATCTTATCGGCTATTTGGACTCCGATTATGCCGGTTGTAAAGTAGATAAAAAAAGCACCTCTGGAACCTGCCAATTCATTGGAAGATTATTTATTTTATGGTCTTCTAAGAAACAAAATTATGTAGCTTTATCCATAGCCAAAGCCGAATATATAGCAGTCGGTAGTTGTTGTGCTCAACTCCTTTGGATGAAATAAACCTTGAAAGACTTTGGACACAACGTCACCAAGATCTCTTTATTGTGTGATAATGAGAGTATCATCAAAATAGCCAATAACCCAGTTCAACACTCAAGAACCAAACACATTGACATTCGCTATCATTTCATGAGAGACCATGAGATCAAGGGAGATATAAGCCTAACCCATATGAGAACAAATAAACAGCTTGCCAATATATTCACCAAACTCTTAGATGAGCATCGATTTTGTGAGTTAAGAAATAAACTAAATATCCTTGATTCTCGTAACATATCTTGATACACTTGCATATAAATTGCCCATATTGAAAATAAGAAGGTAAATTAATTGCTTTCTTCATATAAAATGGGCTACATTTTAATGAAATGCAAAATTATTATTTTCTTATTTATGTTTTATTTGAGCTATGCCATGTTTTATTATGTTTATTCATGCTTAAAATGTTTGTAGTAAAATACTATTATTTAGCCGAAAGTTCATGGCATTTGTCGTCTTTGAATTCTTGTGAGTTGAGAAATCTAGAGGTTTCGGATCATCCGGTTAAATCCAGATGCTCTGGGCCTAGGACTTTTTAAAGTTCATTCTGGTGCACCCAGATTATCCGACTACATCCGGATACTCTGGCTCACCAGAAATCCAGATACTCCAGATAACCCTGGAGTGTCTGGGTCAGCCTTTATAAAAGGGGACCCAAACCCTCCGGTCTTCTCTCTCCTCCTCACTTCTCTTCTCCCTCACTCTAACTCTCGATTTCTCCGATGGTTTTCTTCGAAACTTGTTCGTGGGAATTGTGAGATCCGTTGAAGGGGAGCCTAGTATCCTTCTGGGAACGCCGATCATCCTCTCTTCGCCTCCTAGTTCATCTTTGAGGTATCCTCTGTTCTTGCCCTAGGTCGGCGATTTTTCCTCTAGTCTTTGGTTATTTCTTGAATCTTTTAGGCTAGAATAGGTTCTAGACGTGTTGTTGTGATGTTCCCTAGCCATATTATCGAGATCAATCGGTTTCGATTTTACGGAACATGGATGATCCAGTCCTATCCCGATAGTCCAGGTCCTAGAGACTTCTGTTAAGTCCAGAGGTTCTGGGTTAGGTTACATTCAAAAGTTTTTATTTCTTGATTCAATCCTTTATTCAACTTTTGATCTTTTCCTGCTTTGTAGCAGTTGTCACCATGTTTGATGAAAGGTGTAAGAAGGCCAAGCACAATCCAAGGAACTCTTCCAGCGACGACAATGACACCGGAGGGTCTCCTCTAGTTGCAAGTGCCGTGCTAGCTTCTCGAGGCCGTTTCAAGCGGCTAGCTTCCAGAGCTCGCCATTTCCCAGACATTGACATTCAAGTGCCTGCCACCTCATCGGTGTGGCCTACTCCTCCACCTCAAGGCAAAGGCAAAGGGAAGCAGCCTGTCACTGGACAATCAAGTCATAGTGATGATTTGCTTCAACTTGTTCGGAAGAAAGTCCAAGAGCCCACTTTGGTTGGAGGGGTCACTCCAAGATCCGAGGTCAACTATATGAGGTGGACTCTTGAGGTAGGGAGGGAGAGAAATGTGGATCCCTGGGACTATGTGAGGGATGCTTCAGACTACCGGTTCCACTCGGGATTTTAGCGGGATTACTATAAAAGTGTCATGCTACCCAAGAGGCACCCGATGGTTGAGATGCAGTGGATCAACTAGACTTCTATGAAGAAGAAGAAGAACAATCTAGTATTCAACCAAGTGATCCACATATGCTAGGCCAAGAATCTCTATGGCCTCATGGAGACAAAGCAGAACTGGTGTGAATAAGCTATCTGTCAGTTTTATTCGACTCTATTCTAGTAAGTGGACAATGATGAGCCTTCTTTTCATTGGAGGTTGGAAGGAGTTGAGTACGAGGTCACACTCAGTGACTTTGCTGCTATTCTTGGTCTAGATGCAAATGATCTTGCAACATTCTGGTTGGATCAAGAACCTATGCTTAGAGCTGATGCAATGCCTTTTCTGTATGAGCTGGGTTCATTTATTAGAGGTAAGACAGAGGGCCTCTCTCCATTTTTCTCAGTGCTTAATAGCTTGTTCAGGAAGACCCTTCTGCCGAAGCTCAGGGACTCATCTGTTGGGTTATGGGGAGGCTACGCTAGCGTTAATTTCAAAAACTTTACCCCATTCGTCTAGGAACCATGCATGTAATGGGATCATAGATCGTTACCTCTAGTCACGAGATGTGCTAGGGCAGCGAAAGTAGAGTTGATGAAGCGCGTCCTCGATCGGCTCTGCTCAGTTCCGTCCCTTCATCGGCGATGAAGACGACGTAGTCCGGCGACCTCCACGGGAGAAGATCAGCACCGTAGTAGCAGCGGTGCCTCTATGGTATCCACACATACAGGGACGGGATCACCTCAAGTCGGTATGCCAGTACCGCACGAGAGATCAGGGGAGAGACAGTCACAACTGGTGTAGCTAGGAGATGTGGCGGCTAGGGTTGGGTCAAAGCAACAAGCAACAGCAGCCACCAACCATGCGAACAGCCAGCAGCCTTTTCGTCCTAGCCCCTCTCCTTATATAGTGTCCTCTCATGGGCCTTTAATTAATATTAAAGCCCAACAGATCTAATCTGTTCATCTGGCCCGGAAGTTCTGGTCCAGGCCTAGAACTTTCAAAAATAACCTTCTGTACGAATTTATTTATGTCCGGAACTTTTGTTCCAACCGGAACTTCCGGACTCGGAACTTTTGGTCTAACTGGAACTTTCGGGTCTCACCTAGAACTTCTGGTTCCTCTAGAAACCAAAACTAGGGCTGGCCCAGAACTTTCGGATGCTCTAGAACCCGAAACTTCCGGTCTCAACCCAGAACTTCCAGTTCCCCCAGAATTCTCTTGGGCATATTTCCATCATCATCATCGTTGCTGGGCAATGCCCACAACTTGCTGTTGGTCATGCGAGAGGACCGTGGAGTGTTCAGTGTATCTTGTTTCCTTTAGAGTGAGATATGGATCACTTACGTGTCTCCCACAAAGAGTTGTGTGTATGTTCCTTACATCCAGCTTGTGATCGACTGGGTCACCCGCCAGAAAATGGTACGTGAGGTAGAGCACTGCGGGTACACTCCTCAGGCACTGGCTTCTAGAGCGCCTCTAGGGCAGTCCTCCTTAGTAGCTCCGCCTCCTCCTGCCGAGTCTCGGCATAGTCCTCGGCGATCCACACCACAGCCCAGCTCCTCTGGCTCACTGATCAAGAGGATTCTGTCGGTCATCTTCATGATGTGCCAAAATAGCAATCGACGGCAAGTCAAGGAGATTGAGAGGCAGAACAAGGCGGTCAATCTGTTGCTTCAGCAATCAGGTCATCCTCCTATGGAGCCTCTATCTGAATCTGATGAGGAGAACGACCCCAACGTCTTCGCTGACTGCACCGACCCCTATGCCCACTTCTTTTAATCTGAAGCAGGGTCATCCTAGCAGCAGCAACAGTCGTCATCATCATCTAACAAAGATGATGGTGATGATGATGGTGAGAGTGAGGATGACTCTGAGTGAGCCGTTTGCTGCGTTATCTCTCTTTGGTGTCTTTGATGCCAAAGGGAGAGAATAATCAAAGAAGTCGTAGTCATTGCTTAGCCTTAGGATTTCTCGTTTTTATTCTACTTTTGTATCCATGTCAAGAACAATGGGCTTGTAATATTGTTTTACTCTTATGTGTGGCATGGATGATGGGATGTAATGAACAATGCTAGTTATGTTTACTATTTTTGTTGATGATGCATGCATTTAGGCGGAGCTTCATTGATTACTTTCATTTTACACGCAATTTGTTTTCACTTCTTTGATCATATTGTCATCAATCATCAAAAAGGGAGAGATTAAAAGTGCATCTTGATGCATCTAGGTCCATAATTTGTTTTAGTGTATTAATGACAATAGCGATCAAATGCTACTAACAAAGTTGCTAAGATGAATGTAAATATTCAAATTTAAGGTGGCATTACGATTCAATTATTTTTGGAGAAATCGCCTTCTTTAGTTCTACTTAGGCTCAAAATGTGCAAATTGATTATATTTCATATTATCATGAGTCTAGGTATGCCGTACTATCAAGAGGGATACGTTGATTAATGATCCGAAGCTAAGTGCTCAAAGCAAAATCTTCTTTAAAAAGTTATTGGAATTTTTCTAAGTTGGATGTTGGCTTTCCTACAAAGCCTGATAATTCAGACATGTCCGGAGTAACCGAAAACTTGGTTCTGTCGGATTTATTTTACACATCAGAGTATCCAGATTCTAGCCAAATAATCTAAAAATTGTGTTCTGTTTCGATTTATTTGCACGTCGGACCATCTGGATTCAAGCCAGATAATCCGAAAACATATTTCTGTTTGGATTTTCTTTGAAGCCCGGAATATCCGGAATTATCCGAATGATCCGAGAATATTGTTCTGTTGAATTTATTTTATAAGTCAGAATATCCGGATTTTTGCCGGATGATTCAAAAATTGCTCTCTATTGGATTTTATTTCGTGGCCCGGAGCATCCGAACCTTTGTCGGATGATCCGAACACACCTTTCTGGTTGAATTTATTTTTTGCTAGGAATATTTGGATTCAAGCTAGACTATCCAAAACATTAGTTCTATTTTGAATTTTTATTAGTCTAGATCATCCGGTTGAACAGTGCGTGATTTTTTGCCCTAACGGCCTGTTTTGAGACAGGGGTATAAATATCCCACTCTCCCATAATCAGGGTACATGATTCCAAACCCTAACAGCCTTGCCAAGTTTACTCTCTTTCTCTCTAGCGTTTGATCTTGCTTTGGATCTTTGAGAGTTGATTCGAGAGTTCTCCACAAATCTCCTCGTGTTCTTGGTTAATCCATCTTTTGAGAGTTGTGCTGGCGTGTGGGTAGTGTTCTTCATGGTTTTATTGAGCAAACGGCGGTGGATCACATCAATAGATTCATTACTCTTGGAGGTAACACCTCCTAGATAGCTAGGCGTCGATCCACGAGCACCCAAGGCATTGTGGGTGACCGGACACGTTTGTACTCGGCCTCGCCTCATCATCAAAGAGGTAACATAGTGGAAAATCAAGGCTTGTAGTGGTGAGCACTTGGTGAGGATCAGGATTGAAAGAGACCCGGCCCTTTGGAGTTTCCTCAATAGAGACGTACTATCGTTGGATCCAAACTTCAGTGAAAAATCATTTGTGTCCATTCTTGCATTTGCTAGTTATATTTACTGTTGATCTTCCTATTAACTAGTAATCATATGTTTCATTGAATTCATATCTTAAAAGTTCTTTGGCTAGATTAATTTTCTGCAGTCATTGCCGCTTCAGATCTATTGTGCCCGGATCATCTGGTTATACCCGGATAATCCAGACCATCGAAAGTTTAATATTTTATCTGGTACCCGAAGTATCCGACTAAGTCCGGATAGTCCGGGCTCTAGAAGTTAAAATTAACTAGCTTAATTAAGAATTTTCAGATTGCCTATTCACCTCCCCCTCTAGGCAACTTTCAATCACTGCCGCCATCGCCGCTGCCGTTGCTGTCACTGCCGTCCTCGCCGTCGCCACCACGCCCGCCGAAGAACAGATGGCACTCATACTTGATTCTGCATTCCTCGCTACAGAAGAGGAGCAACTGATGGAATTGTGCTCAAGAGAATTCTGGGGAACCGGAAGTTCTAGCTGAGGGCCGGAAGTTCTGGGTTCTGGAGCATCCGAAAGTTCAGGTCAGACCGGAAGTTTCAGGCCTGCCCAGTTTCGGTTTCTGGAGGAACCAAAAGTTCCGGTTGGACCGGAAGTTCCGGGCCTGCCTGGACAAACCAGAAGTTTCGGGTCGAAATAAATTCGATACAGAAGGTTATTTTCAGAAGTTTCGGTCAGAACCAGAAGTTCTGGTCCAGACGAACAGATTAGATCTATTAGACTTTAATACAGATTAAAAGCCCATGACAGGGTACTATATAAAGAGAGGAGGGGCTAGCATGAAAAGGTGGTTGCCATTGCTGCTGCTATTGCTCTTAGTGGAGAACCCTAGCCACCACCTCTCTTCTCTCCTCGATTGCAAGCGTTGTGATCGATCTCCCCGGATCTCATGAGTGGTGCTAGCACGCCGGCGCGAGGTGATCTTATCCCCGGATGTGTGTATACCATGGAGGCACCACTCCAATAGTGGTGCTCGTCTTCTTCCCGTGGAGATCGCCGGATCGTAGGTTCGCGTCGTCTTCATCGCTGGATCGCCGACGAACGAACAGAGCCGGGAGGAGTAGCTCGAGGACGCGCTTCATCGACTCTACTTCCGCTGCCCGAGCGTGTCTCGAGGCTCAAGGTAACGATCCATGATCCCATTACACGCATGGTTCCTTGGCTAACAAGGTAAATTTTTGAAATTAAGCGCTAGCGTAGCCTCCCCATAACCCAACAGCAACCACGGTGTCAATGCACAACAGCGGCGTCAATGCTGTTCGGGGTTCTAGATTCCAATGCCCCAGCACTGCACAACGGACCGAGTCCACTTCACAAACCTACAAATATTCCTTGTTGGTGATCCTCCTACGCACGCCGTTGATGGAAGCCGCCTTGTCTACTGTCTCGCTTTCCACCAACATTATGGGCCACAACGTGAGCTCGGTTGCAATGTTCTTGCGGTTGTAGTCAACGTTGGCGAGTAAGTAGATGGCCACCTTGTGTCCTGCCTTGGCAGACATACACAGCAGTGCCGATCCCTGCGACGGTGGCCCTTCACAGAAGGCCAGCTTCATGCCCTAGAGGAAGCATGCCTCCCGGTGGCCTGTGTCAGCTAAATTGCGTAGCACACGTCGGTACCGATGGGGCTTGCACCAAGCTATCTAGGAGCCCTCATGCTCTAGGACCACCCTCCTGTTGATGGTGTGGGTGCGGCAAGTCTGACGCATGATCCGGCACACCTGGCACATCCTTTAGAGGTCAGTCAGCGGTGCTTTGGAGGTCTTGATGATATGCCCAGTGATCTCCATGGCCATATCCACGGGAGAGTGTTCCACCCACTCACCGCCATGATCATCACGTCGATCTCCGTCGGTGGTATGGTCTAGGAATAGGGGCTTAGGAATGCGAATACGAAAGGATTAGGGTACGGCCGGAGATTTTAACGTTGCGATTACAGTGTGATCAAGTGACACGGGGAAACAAAGCAGTTGTCATGAGAAATGAACCATTGCCTCAAGACTAAACGAAGTAGTTCCATCATCCATCAGCGCATTTGCATGTATCAGTGAAGAAACAATTAGAATCTTTAGTACTGGTTTTATTTATAGCCCGATAGTAAAGTTAAGTTACCTTTAGTACCGGGCTAT
The DNA here is from genome assembly GCA_000418225.1 of Zizania latifolia. Lineage (NCBI taxonomy): Eukaryota > Viridiplantae > Streptophyta > Magnoliopsida > Poales > Poaceae > Zizania > Zizania latifolia. The sequence goes on from KE372924.1 coordinate 904,511, forward strand.
AAATAAAACCAGTACCAAAAATACATGATTCTGAAATAAAAGGCACAGATTTGTATAAGCCACACTAGTTTGTATTTCTTTTCAATTGAGATTGTTACTGTAATTTGAATTTTATTTCACTTGAAATTTGTCACAATAATTTGGATTTCATTTTACTTGAGATTTGTCAAAACTAACTTGGATTTCATTTCACTTGAGATTTGTCAAAACTAATTTGGATTTCATTTCACTTGCATTCCTTTCTATTCTAGATCTTGACATGTACACCGAAGAGCGACACAAGCTGGTTTTGTGGCTTCAATCTAAATGTGACAGTAGGTTGACCACAAACCAACAAGTTACACCACATAATAGATGTTGTTCTAAGCTAAGAAGTTAAAATACATACATTGTTGCTTCCAGTACACCATTGCTGATGTGGAAATGGAAAGCGTAAATTGTGCCGACAACTATCTCGTTTTCTTGCAGAAAATGGCTAAAACCAACCGTTAGGTAACATCATCCATCTATTGATTTGTGCACTGTAATTGAGACTAGTGTACTTCCTGCTGCTGTCACTTGGATCTCTGTGGTCTATTGGTGTAGGTCAGGTGTGACATACTTCTCACAATATTATCTTAAAAAGTACTGTTATAATAAAATATTCTGATAGCTAGTTAGCCGAGTTAGGTGCATATATGTATAGATGTTTGTGTTAGGTTATGGGGAGGCTATGCCAGTGCTTAATTTCAAAAATTTACCCCATTAGCCTAGGAACCATACGTGTAATGGGATCATGAATCGTTACCTCGAACCACAAGATGCGCTAGGGTAGCGAAAGTAGAGTCGATGAAGTGCGTCCTCGAGCTGCACCTCCCGGCTTCGTTCGTTCGTCGACGATCCGGCGATGAAGACGACGCGATCCCACGATCCGGTGATCTCCACGGGAAGAAGATGAGCACCACTATTGGAGCAGTGCCTCTATGGTATCCACACGTCCGGGGATAGGATCACCTCGCGCTGGCGTGCTAGTACCACTCACGAGATCCGGGGAGAGATCGCTACAATCGGGGTAGCAAGGAGAGAGGTGGTGGCTAGGGTTCTTAACCAGGAGCAACAGAAGCAGCCTTTTCGTGCTAGCCCCTCCTCTCTTTATATAGTGCCCTGTCACGGGCCTTTAATCTGTATTAAAGCCCAACAGATCTAAGCTGTTCGTCTGGATCAAAACTTTCGGTTCTAACCAGAACTTCTGAAAATAACCTTCTGTATCGAATTTATTTTGACCCAGAACTTTCGATCTAACTAGAACTTTCGGTCCAACCAAAACTTCCGGTCCAACCGGAACTTCCAGCTCCTCCAGAAACCGAAACTGGGGCTAGTCCGGAACTTCTGGTCTAACCAGAACTTCTGGATGCTCCAGAACCCGGAACTTCGGCCCTAGGCCAGAACTTCCGGTTTTTCCAGAATTCTATTTGGCACAATTCTATCAATCTCCCACTTGCACAAGAGCCAATTCTTGCAAGCTTTAAAATCCAATCGCCTTAAGCGTGCGACCCGATAGGTTCATATGTAAACGTTCGCTATCCGAAAACCCTTTCCGAATCACCGATCAATAGCGGTACCTAGTAGCACATATTGACCCCCAAAAGCATACAAAGTCAAAATCATACTTTCTGAACCTTGATATACTCACACACCAAATCCTTTACCACACAACATCAGTCAAGCTTAATGCGAGATTCGTGCCACCCTTGTTGATAGCTCGATACTTCACTCGATCAAGTAGTGGATTCAATCATGATCAACTCTTTGATCATAGTGGTAGGGCCATGCACTTTCCAATCCGACTACCTCGAGGGGGCCAGAGACGTCTCTCTTGTTATTTAGGAGGGGTAAATTTCATCTTGACCGCTCACATCCCACGACATGTTTCGTGATACACCCAAAAGCAACCTTTATAACTACCCTATTACGGAATAGCGTTTGGAAGCCCCTAAGTGTGCTACTACACATTCTGGAATCAATGACGATCTCAGGTCTAAGGATTCTGCAGGTACACCATTTGAGATAACAACTGATGGCACATATAAAATAATAATCCTGGTAGTATCTCAAAGTGGGTCTATCTAACTCCATGTTCACCAACATGAGTCCACATCACTGATTTGACATCTCTATGTCTATAATCTGTGAAACTTGACCATCAATCAAACAGATGTGCTAATCTATAAATCATCACTGTCCCACATGACGATATGAGATTAGGGATCATTTAGAATAACATCGTAACACAAAGAGTTTCACAAACAAGTCACGAACTTGTTGATCAATGTAAGAGATATTTATTCAAGGAACAAAATAACCAATTATCAAATATACATCAGCATAAACAAAACAACTTCTTTCCACATACACTCGACTCACTCACGTAAGTATTTAATACCCATAGAGCTCAAGTGTGCCTCATGCTTAGGCTGTGAGAGAGGCTTCGTCAACGGATCGGCTATGTTTAAATCCATGTGCACATTGCATATCTTCACATCACCTCTATCTATAATCTCACGGATCAGGTGGTAGCGCCGCAGTATGTGATTGGACTTCTGGTGCGACGTAGGCTTCTTGGCTTGCGCAATGGCACCACTATTATCACAATAGAGGTCCACTGGACTGGATGCACTAGGGATAACACCCAGCTCAGAAACAAACTTTCTGATCTAAACCTCCTCCTTCGCAGCTTCCGAAGCTGCAATATACTCGGCCTCTGTTGTTGAATCTGCAACCGTTTCTTGCTTAGAACTCTTCCAACTCACTGCGCCTCTATTGAGGCAGAACACAAATCCAGACTGCGATCATGAATCATCCTTATAGGTTTGGAAGCTAGCATCAGTGTAACTATTTACAACGAGCTCCTCTTTACCTCCATAACCAGGAACATATCCTCAGTTCTTCTCAAGTACTTAAGGATACTCTTTACTACCGCCCAGTGACTTTCATCCGGGTTTGACTGATACCTGCTCGTAACACTTAGAGCATAAGAAACATCTGGGCGTGTACAAAGCATAGCATACATGATGGATCCGATTGCGGAGGCATATGGGATCGCACACATCTTCTCTAGCTCATCAGGTGTCGAAGGACACTGACTCTTGCTGAGAGAAATACCATGTGACATTGACAGAAAACATTTCTTGGAATTCTGCATATTGAACCGTTTCAATACCTTGTTAATGTACATGCTTTGGCTTAATCCAATTAGCCATCTCGACCTATCTCTAATGATCTTTATGTCCAAAATATAAGCTGCCTCTCCACGATCTTTTATTGAGAAATTTTTTCTCAACGAAGACTTGACAGCATCTAGCAAAGGAATATCATTTCCGATCAACAATATGTCATCTACCTATAAGACTAGAAACACAAGTGAGCTCCCATTAGCCTTTTTGTAAACACAAGGCTCTTCTTCGTTTTTTATGAAGCCAAACCCTTTGACTACCTCATCAAAATGAAGGTTCCAACTCTGAGAAGGCTGCTTCAGCCCATAAATGGACCTTTACAGCTTGCAAATTTTCCCAGCATTCTCTGGATCATCAAGAGCTTTAGGCTGTGTCATGTACACATCCTCACTTAGGTTTCCATTAAGGAAAGCCGTCTTGACATCCATTTGCCATATCTCATAGTCATAAAATACGGCAATTGCTAGGATGATCTGGATAGAATTTAGCATAGCGACGGGCGAAAATGTTTTATCATAATCAACACCTTGAATCTGCTTGAAACCTTTTGCCACCAATCGTGCTTTATAGATGTGAACATTTCCATCAACGTCTATCTTTTTCTTAAAAATCTATTTACACTCGATAGTTTTTATACCATCAGGTGGATCGACCAAGTTCCAAACTTGATTCTCTCGCATGGATTCTAACTC
>KE372924.1:918967-934284 GCA_000418225.1 Zizania latifolia
CCTCTTCAGCTCCGCGGTCGGACTCTCGTGTACCTGAGTCGCGTGACAGCTCCGTCGCGGTCGAGTCATCTCCTCCTCTTCTCATTCATCCTCATCGTGCAATCTTCATCACCCGGTTGACAAGCACTCATCACCTCATGGTTCATACCATGACTCCTCATTAGGTTCATCATTGTCCAACAATAATATGTCGCGCTGCCTAGTGGTTAAAAACGCAAACCGCTCAGGCGCATGACTCAACCTCTCTCATCGACATGGGGCTGGTGTCTCAGCAACAGGCTTAGCAACATCTTGCATGTCGAGTTGCGGTTCAGTAGGAGCTGAAACACTTTCTGGTGGTTCTCGAATTTCTTCGAGTCGCATCTAGAGCTTTAGCCTTTCCCTTACGCTTTCTCTTCTTACTTTCTCTTCTTACTTTCTTTTGAACCATCATCACATGACTAGGATTTTTCTTAAGGCTTTCCTCGACTGTCTTGAGCATCCCATGCAATTCAGCCAAGGTTTTCTTCATGCTAGTCAAATGAAAATTCATGATAAATGGCTCGAAGCTCGCAGGGAGCGACTGAAGAATCACATCTGTGGCCAAATCTTTATCAAGTTTAGAGCCAACCTTCTCTAGGTTCTCAACATAACCAATCATCTTGATCACATGAGGACTCACTGGACTGCCTTTCGCCAACCTGCACGCAAACAAGGACTTTGAGACATTATACCTCTCAGTCCGTGCTTGGTTCTCAAACATGCCCTTCAGCCCCATGATCATATCATAGGCATCCCTGTCCTCATATTGCTTCTAAAGCTCAGAAGATATGCAGGCAAGCATGAGATAGCGAACATCAACTGAATCACTGGCGTACTTCTCATAAGCCCGCTTTTCAGCAATTGGTGTATTATTCGTTGGTTCATCAGGGTGGGGTTCCTCTAGAATATAATCCTTTTTCTCCTGCTTGAGAACAATTCTTAAGTTTCTGTACCAGTCAATAAAATTAGTTTCAGATAATTTCTCCCTTTCAAGGATGGATCGCAGATTAAAAATAGAAGTGTTCTTTGCAGTAGGTGCCATGATCTACAACAACAATGCAAGGTTTAGCACTATGCTATGTTAATCTTCTATCAAATAAAAGATGTGCCATAATATGTAAAATGATCGCTTTCCTTCTAACGACACATTGTGAGACAAGATCCATATTCATCTAACTCCTAGTGAGCTTTGACATCACTGCTAGAAGATTAGTGACATAGGTAAGCAACACTTGCTAATCACATCATATGTGACTCTTGTTCGTTGGGGTAGCATCCTATGCCTGACTCCCAACTCTATACCCTAAAGCCCAAAACCGTTTTGATAGCTTTGTTAAGCAAACCAATACTATGCATGTGGTGTCCGACATCCACCCTAACTGGTCAAGATAAAAGACGGCACCCTGCTTTGGCAGACCCACCATCGATGATCGAGAACCTTAGTAGGTGCAGCTATTGGAAAGATCATCAATACTTAATTTTCTGAGGGAAACTATTCTAACATGGTAACGATGCCTACTGCACACAGAACATGAAAGAATAGTATGACAGAAACATAAGTAAACATCACAAACAATCATAATAACTGTGACATAGTATGGTCCTCTCGCATGGTGATCTCCATCTCCATAGTTCCTGTCCATCGGGTCATCACGCTTTAGGCCTCCATGAACTTGTATCAGTCTATTATAACCAATAGCACTACATTAATTACATAAGCAGAAGCATCATATGTCGACGCGCAGGTCGTACAATATTTGAACAGCATTGGGCTGTAATCAACCATGACATGCAGGCCATGCTATTACAAGCGAGTATCAAATACTTTGCAAGGCCATATCAGTCACAATATTCCCTGCAAAAATGAGTTAGGCGGAATCTAGACGTGACTAAACCAAGCCTGAAACTTCCGGCTCAGAGGCCCAGAACTTTCGGTCGAAGGGCCTAGAACTTCTGACTTAGGGCCGGAACTTCCGAAATCAACCTTCTGACTCAAATTTATTTAGGCCCAGAACTTCCGGGTCATACCCGAAACTTCCAAAAATAACCTTCTGTACGGAATTTATTTCTGTCCGGAACTTTCGATCCAACCAGAACTTCTGGACCCAGAACTTCCAGTCCAACCGAAACTTTTGAAAATAACATTCTGTATCAAAAATTGTTTTGGCCCGGAACTTTCGGTCCAACCGGAACTTTCGAAAATCCGACGACAAAAATAATAGATCCAATCTATTTTCATCACATATCACCATATGTGATCGATCCAGATCGAACACTACGCACGTAGGCTCTAATACCACTGTTGGGTTATGGGGAGGCTACGCTAGCGCTTAATTTCAAAATTTACCCCGTTAGCCCAGGAACCATGCGTGTAATAGGATCATGGATCGTTACCTTGAACCACGAGATACGCTCGGGCAGCAGAAGTAGAGTCAATGAAGTGTGTCCTCGAGCTGCTCCTCCTGGCTTCATTCGTTCGTTAGTGATCCGACGATGAAGACGACGCGATCCCATGATCCGGCGATCTCCACGGGAAGAAGACGAGCACTACTATTAGAACAGTGTCTCTACGATATCCACACATCCGGGGACAGGATCACCTCACGCCAGCGTGCTAGCACCACTCACGAGATCTAGGGAGAGATCGCTACAATCGGGGTAGCAAGGAGAGAGGTGACAGCTAGGGTTCTCAACCAAGAGCAACAGCAGCAGCCTTTTCGTGCTAGCCCCTCCTCTCTTTATATAGTGCCCTGTCATGGGCATTTAATCTGTATTAAAGCCCAACAGATCTAATCTGTTCGCCTGGACCGGAACTCCCGGTTCTAACCGGAACTTCAGAAAATAACCTTCTGTATCGAATTTATTTCGACCCGGAACTTCTGATTCGTCCAGGCAGGCCCAGAACTTTCGGTCCAACCGAAACTTCTGGCTCCTCCAGAAACCAAAACTAGGGCTGGCCCAGAACTTTCGGTCTAACCAAAACTTCTGGATGCTCCAGAACCGGGAACTTTCGGCCCTAGGCCAGAACTTCCAGTTTCCCTAGAATTTTCTTGGGCACAATTCCATCAGTTTGCAATTATAACATGTGCAAAGTGTTTACCATCCTGTTTTTCTTGATGACTGAGGGATTAATTGTGCAGATATATAATTGAGTACCGAAGGATAGACTACCATCCTGTTTTTCTTGATGACTGAGAGATTAATTGTGCAGATATATAATTGAGTACCGAAGGATAGACTTACCGAGTTGTATTACATGAGAGCCTTCCTTTCTACCGTTAGATTTGTTGGATTGCCAAAAAAAATAGATAGTCTTCAGTTGGTCGGTGTCGCATTATCTGGATTTCTATTTTCCCTTCTTCTCAGCTGGTACGGATCTAATAGCGTCATCCGCCATTATAAAAAAGTAGATCAGTACATTGACAAAATAGGCATGTATGTATAATAAGTAATGTGAGTTCGTTATATATATTGATATCACTTGTGTCTACTTTTATAGCTTGTGATGTTTTCTCTTTGCCATAATTATTAAAAATGGTAGCCATGGCAGATAATGGTGCTTCCATTGTTAGCACCACAAAGTCTTCTTCTACTAAGGCGACTAGGTCAGCAAATACAGACCAGCCTTTACTCAGGCATAATCTACCTCTAGGGTTTTTAACATCAATCATATTGGTATAGCTATCTTTTGTTGATATATTAAGAGTGTCACCATCGTGAATGTTATGGTGATTGATAATTTTTTGGTAGAAACAAGAACAGTGAGATAACATCGCATCAGTTTGTTATGATTTTGTTACCACATAAATAGAAAATGCAATGTATGTATCTTGTGACGCCTTAGGAAATGACCAACTTTGAATAGGCAACACTTCGGATCATAAGCCCGCACCTAAAATAGGCAATTGTCAAACTAATTTCACTTAAGATTGTATAAAAATTGATGAACTAATCCGCATTGCATATTCATCTATATTATATCACTTGCATTTGTAAATTAAACTAAGCTACATTGCATAACCGGTACTAAAGATACATCATTTGCATTGCATATTTGCATGAGTGCGGCACTGGTCGACTAGCACAAAAATAGAAATCACATTTGCATTACAGTACTAACATTATTGACATAGATTACTACATCTACACAGCATTTGTAGTATAGATCGGCCAAAAAATAACATATCATAATGCAGTGTTAGATCAACCCTAAAATAACCAAAAATTAAGGAAAACGACATATCATGGGACGACGGGCCTACTGCTAGAAGTACGATGTCTGATGGCATTGCCCTATTGACCACTTGGGAGGCTTGCCATGTCGTAGCCCGATCTAAATCGATGATGAGCAGTTGGCTAGGCAAATGAACTGATCGCACGGATAGAAGAACTGAAGAACAGAGGTAGAAATAAGGAACAATATATTTTTTTGGGAAATCGGATACATTAAGAGGAATGTTTAGTATCGGGTCGGGATACCACCTAACGCTAAACTTATTAGCACCGGTTAGTGTGCCCACCCATTACTAATGTCTAAGCTTTTAGTATCTATTAGGTACCCTGACCGGTACTGATAAGGTTAGTACCGGACGGTCTCCTGACCTAGTACTAAAACTCTTTATTAGCACTGGTTACAGCTACCCACGATGTTCTCTCTCTTTTCTGAGCATTACAGACAACTTTTAGTACAGGCTTGAATTGAAATGGATACTAAAAGGGGTGGATGAAAGTCTACTTCTCTAGTAGTGTTAATTACACTGTTGTACATAGTTTGTTAGCACGAAATAAAGCCCATCATATATATGATACTTGTCAAATATTCTGCTTTTTCCCGGGTACTCGGGTTCAAATACCCACGGATTTTTTGTTTGTTTACTGGCTTCATATAATTCTGAAAATAAAGACATGCCTAGTACAGATGCATTATCTGATAAGAATTCTAATAGCATTGTGGGTCCTATTACTAGAAGCAGGAGTAAGCAACTAGAGAAGGAAATGCAATCCTAGGTGAACTCTAACCTTTATTTATTTAATTCTGATATTTTAGAAAATAATATGCTTTTATCTTCTTGTTTTATAATTATCAGAAATGATGGTTTGCATAAAGATATTTAGCATGAGAAGACAATGGTTCAGAAGTCAATAGCAAAGTGTCACAACATTTAATTAGAGCTAATAAGGGGAATAAACAACCATCATTTACTTGACCAAATTACTTTGCATGCTAGTAGTTACTTGGAGCTAATAAGGGCAATAAACAACTATCAGTTACTTGCATACAAAACAGCTACATTTACTTACATGCAAAACAGCTATCAATTACTTGTATGCAAAATAGCTATCAGTTAACTACATGCATTTACTTTAGTTTTCTGAACAGCTCTAGACCATCCCTATAAATAGCAATGTCTAGGAAGCATGAGACACTTTTGGTTTTGTATTGTTTAGAACACATATGTGATAATCTAAGTTTCGAGAGATTTGCTACCTTTGTTCTTTCTATTCTCGAGGGAGTTGTAGAATACTAAACTGCGGTTTATCCCGTTCGTGCCTTCACGTCTATATGACGTGATTGCGTGTACGTGGAAGGACGATTGTCTTGGTAGTTTGTCATGTGTGCAACATCTCGTGGTGTATTGCCTCTTCGTCAGGTCACGTGGTGACACTTGTGCCAAGTATCATCATCCATCGTAAAGATCAGGCCACAAAAGTGTTCACATGCATCTTAGTGTGCGCATGCACATCAACATGCTTACCCTCATTCCTTGGTGTGACATTTTTTATCATACATACAAAACTTGATACATGTCTAATTACACGGTTATACATAGTTTGTTAGTACGAAATAAAACCCATCATACATATGATACTTGTCAAATATTTTGCTTTTTCCTGGTACTCGGGTTTAAATACCCATGGATTTTTTGTTTGTTTACTGGCTTCATATAATTCTGAAAACACAAGTTTTCTCGAAGCCTCTTACTCATATCTTTCATCAAAGAGTGTTATTCCATCATTTTCCAATCCAAACACTTACAGTATGGTTTAGAACTCAGAATCATTCACGTTCAATCCTTTCAAAATCTATAAACCTAGAACTTTAACGTCTATTTGAGTTAAAAGTATACTCTTTCGTAAACTAATTTACAAAACTAATCGGTAGCCGGCGGCAACGGTTTTAAACCAGTTACCATTAATGGGTCCATGAATAACTTCAAAAATCATGATTGTTAGTTTGGTAAATGTTGTTTTGTTAAACCTAAATGTTGCTTAATTGTTAGCTAGCTTTGTCATTTCAGCGAGTTGCTTACAATAGTCAAGGTATAATTCTCGAGCTCGCATAAATGCCAAAAGCGTGATCGAAATGAGGATATATACCAACAAGATGCTACTGAATTTTTCCTCTCTATTTCGTTGAAGAAAATGGGAATAAATAGTTGTCAAAATTCCCAGGAGCTGCGTGATGTACACAGTAGACAAAAAGTTTAGTACTGATGCACACAACATTAGTTCGATCATATCTTTATATTGGGGCCACGATTCGCTGCCGGCACTAGACTTTTTTGTCTAGGAGACAAAATGTGAACAGTTGCAATGGAATAAAGGGTTTTGTTTTGTAAGCACGTGACACCATATTATATATATTTTGTATTATTCAAGTTTGTCATGTCTTTTACTTTAAAAAAATATTTACTTCATTCGTTAACACTCGTCGGTTTTGATAGAGAGTAGGTACTCCTTGACTGTTAATTTTAAAGCAAGATTAAAATAAATAATTATAACTATGAGATATGAATATAATAATTTAGATTTTGAATCTAATTATATAACTTTTATACTATATAATTTAATTATATAAAAATATTATTAGCCAAATATCATGTCATGGACAATAAGAAATGATAAGTATTCACAAACGTAAGAATACAAAATTAATACGGACGAGTGAGGCTTCTCGTGTCGGGTTTGACGGCCAGGATCAGCCGGCTATAGCTGGAGTGATCATTGGACGGCTGAGATCAACCTCAAATACCCTGTGGACCATGCTCAGATATTTTCGGCGTTCTTTCCTCTCCGAACAAAAATTAGGCCTTTGCAAAATTTTGCGCACAGCAAGATCGCCTCGCCAGTCGCCACCACGAACGCCACGCAAAATTCTTCCCTTGCTCCCGTCTCCATCGTACAGTACCCCATCCCCCTCTCCTCTCTCTCTTCGTGTGTGTGTGTGAGAGAATGGTGATGCACACATGCAAGGCACCATACACGCGCGCTGCTGTCAAGGTACAGTCTTGGACTAGTTGTCGTCCTGTCCATCCGGCCAGCGTTCAGGGAGAGGGGAGAACTCAGCCTCAGCTAGCTCGTCCTCTTCTTGTTGCTCCACCTCAGAAGCATCTCTGGTGGTGCTGATGGCGTGGGTACTGACGTACTGTAGCTGCATCCATCAAGGCTAGATCGCATTTGGTGGCCTGTTCTCACTGGCTTTTGGGATTCCCCGGGGCGAAACTGAGGTCAGCAATCGATGCGATTGGCGCAAAGATTTTGTCTTTCGAGGGGGTCCGTGCTCTAGTGCGGCAGCCTCGGGACCAGGGGAGGGGGCAATGGGCGGCGCGGAGGCGGCGCTGGTTTTGTGGCTGGCGCTCGGCGGGGCGGTGTCGGCGGCGGGGGCGGGGCCGCGGCCCAGCGAGGTGGCCGTCGGCGCGCTCTTCACCTTTGACTCGACCATTGGCCGTGCGGCGCGGCTGGCCATCGAGCTCGCCGTCGACGATGTCAACGCTGACCTTATGGTGCTTGCCGGGACCACGCTGAAATTGATCTCACAGGACACCAGCTGCAGCGGATTTATTGGAACCATCGAAGGTTAGTTGCTCTTGACTTCAACATGTTCATGTTTTAATGTGGAATTCTTTGAAAAAGTAGTGGTTTTGATCGGACCTTGGATTTTTCATTTGGACTCGAACTTTCAGTGAACTGGTGTGTTTTCCACTGACCTTATTTTATTCTGATTGGATTGATCTTGTGCTTTATCCCAACCAGCCAGTTACAATTAGAAGTATGATGAAGAAAGAAATTTCTAGCATAATAGTAGTTTCAATTTGCAACTGAGTAAAATGAGGAGTGAGTTGTCCTTGCCCAAGAAAACTCATTCAGGAAGTTGTTTTTCCATCTCGTTTCTTGTATCGTTCATCTGTTTACTTGTTTAGTCCCTTAATCCTTTACCCTCTATCAAAATTTAGCATCAGACTCGCGGATAGTGGTGGAGATGAGGGAAGCACAACCTGACCATCATACCCATTCCTGGTATGGTGGTTCTAATAAATTATTGTATCTGCAATCTGCAAGCCCTTAAAAAAATCTAAAGTTGTTGCTAGTTGCTACTAAATGTCAGAACTTACACGTCAGAGTTTATTAGTAGCTGTGCTTAGTTGCTTTTGATAATGTATTGTAAAGTACCGTGCCTTCTGCCACATGTGTGAAGAAACATGTTCCATTCGACTTGTTTTATAATAATCACTTCTGGTTAATTTAGTTTTATTGTCATTGCCATTCTTTTCTATGTTCACTTCTTTTGTTGGGCACCACAAATTTAGAGGAACTAATCGCTGGCTGGTGAGTAGCACAGAAGAATTCAGCTGCAGTGCAAAGTGCATTATTAATCTAAAGTAGGTCAAGGATTGTTTAACCTATAGTTTAATACAATAATTTCCTCACTCATGTTTCACAAGATGCTTCAATAATGTTTGGTTGGAAATATTTGAAAACAACTGTTTTGTTGAACTTATGATGGGGTTGTCAGAATTCTGCTAACCTGATTGTCCTGGAAATAAAAGGAGAACAGACAAAAAGCATATTGGTACAATGACACCTCAAATGGCATAGTCTATGAAATTGCTTGTGTTCCTTATGATGCAAGAAACATGTATTAAAGAGCATGCAGTTCTGTACTTTCTTCTCATGAAAGATTCCTTTTTTCCCTTTGTGGCATGTGTGAGCAACAGCATAAACAGATTTATTTGTGTGAGCAACAGGCCAACAGCATGAACAGATAAACTGGAGACCGCTCATCATATGTTTGAACCATAACTACTTCATCTATTGTTATCAGACAATATTTTTTGCTTAATACGAATCAATAGTAGGATCTTATACTCAACTTATGAGCAGAATGGCATGGTTGCCCTTTCTTGCCTTGCATGCAAAATTCAGCTTCAGTTTGTCAAATATAGATGATAATCACTTGAATCATCCAAGGACTGATTCATAAAACATTACTTCGTTGCAGCATTGCGATTAATGGAGAAAAACGTGGTTGCTGTCATTGGTCCACAATCCTCTGGGATAGGCCATGTCATTTCACATGTTGTTAATGAGCTACATGTTCCGCTTTTATCGTTTGCAGCGACTGATCCAACTCTCTCTGCATCGGAGTATCCTTACTTTTTAAGGAGTACCCTAAGTGACTACTTCCAAATGCATGCCGTTGCTAGCATCGTTGATTATTATCAATGGAAAGAGGTGACTGCTATTTTTGTTGATGATGACTATGGGCGAGGTGGGATCTCAGCCCTTGGTGATGCGTTTGCATTAAAGCGGGCAAGAATTTCATATAAAGCAGTAATTCCTCCGAATTCAAATACAGATATGATCAGTGATGTACTGTTTAGAGCAAACATGATGGAATCAAGGGTGTTTGTTGTGCATGTCAATCCTGATGCAGGTATGAGGATATTTTCTATAGCTAACAAGCTCCGGATGATTGGCAGTGGCTATGTCTGGATAGTAACCGATTGGCTAGCTGCTGTCCTGGACTCCTCAGGGTTTGGAGATCTTAAAGCCATGAGCTATATACAAGGATTAATTGTTCTTCGTCAGCACTCTCCTGATTCTGAACCCAAGAGGAAGTTCGTCTCAAAATGGAACACTGTGGCTCGTAATAGGAGCATTGCTTTTGGCTTGAACTCGTATGGTTTTTATGCTTATGATTCCGTTTGGATTGTTGCCCATGCTATCGATCAACTTCTTGATAGTGGCCAGCAGATACATTTCTCTCCAGATCCAAGGTTACATGATTCAAATGGAAGCACATTGCAACTCTCAACTCTTAAGTTATTTGATGGTGGTGAGCAGTTGTTACAGCAACTTCTGCTCACAAACTTTACAGGCCTAACAGGTCGGCTTCAGTTTGATTCAGACCGCAATTTGGTACACCCGGCGTATGATATCCTTAATATTGGTGGTTCTGGGTCCCGTTTGATTGGTTATTGGTCTAATTATTCTGGCCTTTCTGTTGCTGCTCCTGAAATTTTGTATGAGAAGCCACCAAATACATCTATGAGTGCCCAGCAGCTGTTCAATGTTGTATGGCCAGGTGACACTAGTTCTAAGCCTAGGGGGTGGGTTTTCCCAAACAATGGCCAGCCTCTGAGAGTTGGTGTTCCAAACAAAGCAAGCTTCAAGGAGTTAGTGTCACGTGACACCGGCCCTGATAATGTGACTGGGTATTGCATTGATATTTTCATCGCAGCAATTAAACTACTTCCTTACCCAGTTCCTTGCCAGTTCATAACAATTGGGGATGGTTCAAAGAATCCTAACTATGATGACATTATCAATATGGTTGCTACTAATGTATGTCCTTGGTCTTTGTTCTTGCTTCTTTGAAAAACTTGCTTTTAACCCTCTGATTTGTATTTATTTTCTTGTAGTCCCTTGATGCAGCTGTAGGTGACTTTGCAATTGTGAGAAACAGAACAAAGATTGCAGAATTCACACAACCTTATATCGAGTCAGGGCTGGTGATAGTTGCACCAGTGAAACAAGAACCCTCAAGTGCTTGGGCTTTCCTTAAACCCTTCACGTTACAAATGTGGTGTGTAACAGGTGCTCTTTTTATTTTTGTTGGGATAGTTGTTTGGATTCTTGAACATCGGACCAACGAGGAGTTTCGAGGCTCTCCAAGACGGCAGGTGATAACAATATTTTGGTACGTTTCCGTGGCTCCTCTCAAGGATGTGTTTATATCGTTGGTTAGCATATCTTTCTGGAGTCAGAACTCAGAGTGGGAACATTAGTAGAGGCAAAAACCATCTTTTTTTACTTTTTTAAATCTGTGATCAACAAATAATTTAATATTTCCATTTTGTTGGTTTCTGTAAATGCTAACAGCAAGGAAGTAACAGATTACTTTGTCTCTTTCAGGTTTAGTTTCTCAACAATGTTCTTTGCACACAGTAAGTCCACTAGATGCATCCTATGATATTGTGTTTAACCCTTCCATATTCCTTTCCCATCTCAATGATTATATTGTTATCAAACTCACTTCAGGACAGAACACTGTAAGTGCACTTGGGCGGTTTGTGCTGATCATATGGTTGTTTGTTGTGCTAATCATCAATTCAAGTTATACTGCTAGCTTGACATCAATACTCACAGTCCAACAGCTTGCAACTGGAATAACTGGGCTCGACAGTTTGGTTGCAAGTACTTTACCAATTGGATACCAGGCGGGAAAGTTTACTAGAAATTACCTTATTGAAGAGCTCAATATTCCTGAATCCCGGTTGGTACCGCTAAACACGATTGACGGTTATACCGACGCCCTTAATCGTGGACCAAAAGATGGCGGTGTTGCTGCAATCGTTGATGAGATGCCGTATATTGAGATCTTCCTGTCAGACCACTGCAACTTCAGAATTGTAGGGCAGGAGTTCACAAAGGAAGGATGGGGATTTGTATGTTCATCATCCTTCATCTTATTTCTGTTTCGATTTGCCCGTTCAGCTAAGCATAATACCCATTTCTTGTACTATAAACGGTGCAGTTTAATGTGCTATGCTGTTTTCTTTTCTTTGCAGGCGTTCCAGAGAGATTCTCCCCTTGCTGCAGACTTGTCAACTGCCATCCTTCAACTTTCAGAGAATGGTCAGCTACAGAGAATTCACGATGAGTGGTTCACACGGTCGAGCTGCAGCTCTGATGACAGTGGACTGGGAGCAACCAGGCTCGGCCTTGGAAGTTTTTGGGGCCTCTTCCTCATGTGTGCTCTGATATGCGTATTCGCTCTCATGGTGTTCTTTGCAAGAGTCTGCTGGCAGTATAGTCAGTACTCCGGTTCTGAAGCTGGTGAGCCCAGCGAAGAAGCTGTCGCAGCTGCAGCCACTGTTGAAATGCAGAGAAAGCCAAAGCACATTGGTAGCTTCAAAGAACTGATGCAGTTTGTTGACAAAAAGGAAGAAGAAGTCAGGAGATCGATGAAGCGGAGAGCAAGTGACAAAGATAACCAAGCTATGGGATCCTCAGACGCTCAGTCATTGGCTCAACCGTAGAAGCTTCCTCAGAGTTCAGTCCTTCAGATGACAAAGCGTCGTTCTGGACATTGCAAGTTACTGAAGTATTCTTGCAGAAAGAAACAAAAGCACAGTGAAGTAGATAACAGCAGTATACTGTAAGATCTAGAAATCCATTTTTTCTCGGGATTACTCGAACACTTTCTCATGTACTACTCTCTACGTGTTCAGCAATTGTTTTCTGGTTTTCTTTTCCCAATTGGCGTTGCTTTATGCTCGCAAAAGTGTATTTTTTAGTGCTTCTCTGAAGCACATATATGTCTTCCCTTTTGTTTAAATTCAGATCTTTGACGCCATGGATTTGTGAACTAGTACTGAATTATCATACTGACAGTATCCATTTTTTATTAGAAGGCCTAACTACAGATTCCGTCATACTCCATATGATATAATCTCATAGAAGAACTTTCTGTTTTTTTTTCTGAATCTCTGTACCTGACAAAATGACCTGAATCCTGAGTTAGGCTTTCAGATTGGAACCGGTTAGCTGCTGATCAATTACCCAGATCTGGCCAGTCTTGCGTGGGCGCAAGAACCATAATGATCCTCACTACCTTTCTGGTCCTGGATAACAAATCAGAACACGGCATACACTCCTACTGTCTACTTAGCATAACTGCAAATAAGTGTTTACCAGCAGTGAGCATAAACAAGACATGATTATCATATACACTAGCAATTGCATTTGCGTTTGTTACCGGACAGGGTTCGCTAAAATTTTAGAAAGTCAGTTACCGGCAGTGACTGGATGACCGGTTATTGGTTAGTTACCGATCGATTATTATTGGTAACGTCTGGCCAGCAAGGTGATCAAAAATCATGGTAACCAGCTCATCGAATCAACCCTGCTGCATCCATGTGTTCAGGGAAAGGGAACGGGTAGGCTACGCTAATACGAAACAAAACTTTTCTCTACCGTGTTCAACTAAGAAACCATGCAAGTAGAGTCTCATGGATCGTTACCACTAGACACGTTGTGCAGTGGAAGAAGAGGTGGAGTAGCGCATCCTTGAGTCAGCCCTGATCAGCTCCGTCCAGACGATGGCGATGAAGACGACGTAGCGCCACGATCTCCACGTCGAGAAGATCAGCACCGCAATCGCAGCGATACCTCTACGGTATCCACACGTATAAGGACGAGATCACCGTGCGTCGGTATGGTAGTACCATGCACAGCTTGGGATACGTGAGGAGAGGTGGTGGCTAGGGTTAGAAGAGGGTGTGGCTAGGGCTACGGCAGGTGTGGCCAGCTATGTCTTGCCCTGGCCCAGCCTCTCATCTCCTTATATAGGGCCCACTAATGGGCCTTTAATTAATATTAAAGCCCATTATAACTCTAGACCCTAATGGTTATTTAATCATATTAAATTCCATCCACGGATCAAATTCACCAAGTCAAACACCTCTAGGCATATGACCAACAATCTCCCACTTACACTAGAGTTGGTTCTAGCAAGTTTTGAATCCCACCCCCTTAAGTGTGTGACCCGATATGTTCATATGTAAACGGCCGCTATCCGAAACCTCTTTCCGAATTGCAAGTCAATAGCGGTACCTAGCAGCACATATTGGCTCCCGAATGTATATAAAGATCATATCAACTGAACCTTGATATACTCATGCACCAATCCCTTTACCACATGATATCAGTCAAGCTCAAGGCGAGATTTGTTCCACTCCTGTAATAGCTCGACACTTCACTCGATCAAGTAGTGGATTAATTATGATTAACTCTTTAATCATAGTGGCATGGCCATGCACTTTCCTAATTCAACTATCTCGAGGGGCCCAGAGACGTCTCTCCCGTTACTAGGAGGGGCAAATTCCATCTTGACCGCTCACATCCCACGACATGTTTCATAACACACCTGTAAGTAACCTTTATGGCTACCCAGTTATGGAATAGTGTTTGGAAGCCCCTAAGTGTGTTACTACACATTCTAGAATCAATGACGATCTCAGGTCAAAGGATTCTGCAGGTACACCATTTGAGATGACAACCGATGACACATTAAGAATAACAATCCCAGCAATATCTTAAGGTGGGTCTATCTAACACCATGTTCTCTAACATGTGTCCACATCACTGATTTGATATCTTCATATCTATGATCCATGAAACATGATCATCAATCAGTCAAATATGTTAATCTATAAATCATCATTGTCCCACATAATGATATGAGATTAGAGATCATTTAGAATAACATCATGATAAAATAAAGAGTCTCACAAATAAGTCACATACTTGCTGATCAATGTAAAAGATAATTATCCAAAATTACATTAGCATAGACAAGACACCTTCTCTCATATACACTAGAGTCAATCACGCAAGTATCTAATACCCATAGAGCTCAAGTGTTCCTCATGCTTAGGCTACGAGAGAGGCTTCGTCAATGGATCAGCAATGTTCGAATCCGTGTGCACCTTGCTGTTGGACCAAAACTAGCGACCAGAGAGGGGTGAATGGGCGCAAAATAAAATACAGCGGAGAAATAAAAATCCTAAAGCTTAAATATCGGACTTGCAAGTGACCCAATGAGATTCAGTCCAAGACAGGACAATAAGAGTCACACCTAGCAAGTCGATACAAAAACTTCAGAAAAGCTTCCTCAAACTCAAGTACCGGACTCGCAAGTGACTTATCAAGATTTAACACAAGGCTAGATAATAATTGTCACACTAGGCAAGTTGATACGAATATCTCCACAAAGCGCTTCTCAGAAAAAGATCATCCAAATAAAAATTTAAATGTCAATCAAAGTGTGTTCACAAGTGTGACATGCGTTCTATTGAAAAAGAAACGCTCAAAGCACTTATGCACGACCGATCGAACCCTTGGTGTGTGAATTCGTGGACAACCTCAACAAATCATGTCATGCGAAGACACACAAGCAAAACAACAAACACTTGAAGTGCACTTGGATCACATAGACATTTCATCAAGCA